>CM060953.1:50068562-50186062 GCA_030765055.1 Mantis religiosa
CTTTTTAACCACTTGTCAAGCTATAAAAACAGTTTAGCTCAAAATACATTTAAAATTAGGACATGTTTCAAGGACCACGCGTCCCCATCATCAGCTAATGTTTGACTAGTTCTTCAGGTGACCGCCTCCCTCTCCTGGCGCTGTTCAACATATACAACTAGTTCCAAATAACAAATACAGCATGAGAAGTACACTAAATCACCCGCTCAAAAACTCAAGTCGGCCAACAAATTATCAGGAATTTATAGTGTAAAATGTGGGGATTGCCATGAAATATATATTGGAAAAACAAAAACAAACTTGGAAACAAGAATGAAAGAACACCTGAGATGCATAAAATACAAACGGACAGATAAATCAACTATATCCCATCATTTTTTGTGAAAAAAATCATATTTCTAAAGAAATCAAACTTTTGGTATCAGCAAAAAGGTATTGGGAATTAACTTTTGGGAAAATGCACATTTCTAAGAATAGAAAAGAAGTCATGAATTTCGAAATACCAATACTGGATGACGTCATTCAACTCGTTGAACAGCGCCAGGAGAGGGAGGCAGTCACCTGAAGAACTAGTTAAGCATCAGCTGATGATGGGGACGCGCGTGATCCTTGAAACATGTCCTAATTTTAAATGTAAGTGAAGCTAAAGTGTTTTTATAGTTTGACAAGTGGTTTAAAAATATTTTATTAAACATTCTGTATTTTCATAATACAAATGCATCTGAAAGATAATCTATATCATCGCTATAAGACGCATAGAAAAACAGAAATATTATAAAACGACCTAAAACTCAGGTTTATTTAATTTATGAAAATAGCGTAAATATGATACTAACAATTGATATTCATGCACAAAATCTGAGTAGAGTCCAAAATTTAAAATAAGATATTATTTATTGCTGTTTAAAAATCCACAGATTAAGAAATTAATTCTTTTCAAATCAAACTCTGGCTTTTCGAATTAACAACGTTTTGAAGAGACGTATTGTGTGTACAACTGGCCTATGGAACAGTATTCCGAGGGTGTGAACAGTTCGTTTCTCCCTTACATACCTACAGTAGCCATGAGAAAACATATTTTTTGTATTTTTTTTCTCATGGTCATGCAAGGAGCATAAATTACCAATTTTACGGATGTAATTAAAGGAAGTGTATTTAAAAATAATGAACAAGTGATTTTAAAAGTTAATTAAAATGTATGTTTCGTTGCAGTGAATCTTAAAACATGGAATTAAATCAGGTCTTACAGACTGTAATGTTAACTCCTTTAATGTATATGTTATTCAACATTTATAGAAAATGAGAATTCAACAGCATGCATTCCGACAGTAAACATGGATTTTTTTTTCAAGAATGTTATTCAAGGTTATAGAACGTTATTATTTCGCAGTTGAACGATGAACACCTGACGCTTTAAACGTTTTCCCAATATAAAGTTTCAGAAATATAAAAAGGTTATTTACTCAGTGTAAAATAAAACACAAAAGGAGTAAGAAAACCAAAACCAAAGAATGCTAAAGTGCAGAATTAAATTAATTAACACAAATTCTCTAATAAATGTACGTTTTCATAATCCGGAAGCCATGATAAGCATTTACGCACATGCTGGCAGCACTTACGAAACAACAAAATCGATGATCAAACCGGATTCTCCGCTCTGCTTGTCGCTTGTCAATCATTCTCACCTTCACTCCGCACGTCAGGGTAAAGGTCGGTCTCGCCTATGCTGCGCTCGGGCAACTGTAGCCCATATTTCACTCTCTTCATGCCCATACACCTCGAACTATGCCTGTATTGTGCTATCATCCCGCCTCTGATACTATACGGATGCGGAGTCTGATTCGGTGCTCGTTCTCCACTCGCAGGCTGCAGGCCTTTCAGAACAGGACACTTAGGATGATCTACAATATCCTAATACCCAGTCCGGTATTCCTTACGTCAGGACGTTCTGTGTGGAAAATTGATGCCAAAACCACACCACACAAAAGTCACCCAGAATGAACAGAACTTCAAAGTCATCCCCTGAAAGTTCAAGATACACACATATTAAACAAAGGTAGGTATTTTCAAAATCGCTTTGAAAAAATCAGCATGTTTGGAAAATTGTTTCATGCAAGTGCTTGTCTGGGATAAAGGGATTTTATTAAAGGTGTTTCTGTTGCACCCTAGGACAATGTTCAGCTTAAATGCCAAGCTTGCTATTTAATGACTTTCTTGCTTTCAGTTATGCTGCTCAAAATAAATGGGACACAGAGGTACACATACACATACAAACTTACCATTTTTAGAAAATGCTTATTTTTGGTGGGTAGCTTGAAAACGCCTATTAAACTGGGAATCGATTTTTTGGTGAAATGCGATTCTTCCCTTCTTACTGTTGATTAGTGTAGCAAGCGAAAAGAATTATCTGGGCACAGTTTTTGGTTCTTCATTAATCAATGAAATGCTGCAAGCTGCAACTACAATATCTGACAGATTAAATTTTACATAATGTGTTTTTGATAATAGCATTCCAACAATCATAATTATTATATTTTCACTACAAAAGTAATATAAAATGATTTAAACCATATATTTCTTGTACAATAATTATTGATACTAACAATATTATAATATAGCCATATTTTGGAGGAATATGTGTGGAACAGAATTGAAAGTTTACTGTCACAATTCTACATAAAAATTACACCCCTTTTAACCTGTGTAAATTATTAGCTACTGAATATAAATTATATAGTTTCGAGCTAAACTTTCTATGGAACCATACATTCCGAGATGAATGGTCAGCTCTAGGTTGTTGAATTTGACCCTCATTGTTGTTTGATTTCCATAGCACTAAAGTCCACAAAATTAATGGCACTGGGAGGTCGATGAGTTTAAAAAAATCCATTTTTTTGTTTTAATGTTAAAAAATTATATAATTTTTCTGCTTTAAAATTATATATAACATAGGTTGTCAGCTGATATTTAAGTCCTTTAATTCGTCAATTTAAACATGGTGGCGTAATGATACGCCCACTTCCTGAGAATGGTGCTTAATCTTTGACCATGATTTACCAAAACCTTGAATTTTCATACTTTAGTTGCATGATTCTCAAAAACTATAAAAGATATTGACACAAAATTTGTAGTGGTTATTTGTCAATGTTCCTTGAACACATTTGCCTAACATTTATATTCATGTGATTTATAAAACTGGATGAAAACAAATATTCACTCCTTGAAAATATTTTCTTTTATTTTTACTCAAAAGTAATTAATTTTTCATATTCATATTATAAAGTATATGTGATTTTATTTAGCCGATATTATAAAACTGCATCATAGGTTATTTAGGATAAAACTTGGTGCATGTAGCTTTAAATTCCTACAAGTAAAGTGCACCTGAAATATAGGGTGCAATATTTTTTTCAGGACTCATGGTATGATTTATGCCCCTTTTGCATGGACCTATGTGAACGTAATTTAAATATTATACAGTAGTTAAATGCACACATCCTTATACATTAATCATACCCAATTTAAATTTCTGATAATGTTTAGTTTTCTATACATTCAAATTTTAATATTGGTAAAAATTATCCTTGTCTGGGTAAAAATAACCTTCCCGTGCCCTTAATTACATAATCACAACATTCTGGGATGTATAAATGGCTCTAGCATACATAAATAAACAATATATGTAATTTTATTAAACATAACTTTATTATATTATTATTTATAGAAAGGAATTGTAGGTGGGGATGTGATGATGGTGGAGATGATACGGGATAATGTTCTCGAAGCCCTGCATTGCCTGACCGTATGTAACGGAAGTGTTACATATGTGGCAATGCTGCTCTCGATTCTGCGACAAAAGATGCTGTTGCTGAGTCCTGTCCTTGGGGATGGTACCGATGTTCCAAGACTCGCAGTTGTTTTAATCTGAGCTTTTGCTCAGATCCGGCGTCTCAGGTTGAGAAATTCCTTTAGATGTTGTCCACGGCTGCTTCTCCAGTCGTTGCAAGAGAAAACTCTTTGAATTTAAGCGTGGTATCGAGCGAAGGAATTAACTTTTCATCTATTGAGGAAATAATTCCATTTTTTTCTAAATTAATGTAATTTAAATCTTTTAATTTTACTAACAGATTTACAGAACACGTAGTAATATATATATATATACAATACACTTGATCAATGTAATTGAATTTAAATTACGTAGAAGTTGTTAATAAACTTTATAACCTCTATAGATTCTTTCCACACGGCACTGCGACACAGAATTATACATCTGTTCTCGTCAAAGTTACACAATCCAAAGATGCCTGTTCCTTTCGACGTTACAGGATCAAAAGCCTCTAGTTTTGCTGCGCGTTTGTCCAAAGTTATTGATTCTTCTCCTTTCGTTGCTATAACCCCAAACAAACATTTTTTTTTCACTGATCCTCTTCAACACATCACATCTTATCAGTTTTGTAACCACCAATACTAACACTTACAGCAGATCATATATACATATTGCATCATATCATTACCCACTTAATTTTACACTTTCATTTCTTATGCATATTAACCTTTCCATATTAATCCTTGAACCACCGTTAAACGTATTTAAATGTTTTCAGCTCTTGGGGTCTAAACTGAAACAATTGTTAATCGTTATTATTAAAGTTTGTAACATTAGACTCCTGAACGAGGAGGTAGCTTTGTAATTGATAATGTGACAAATTAATCGATAGAAAATTTTATCTTTATAGACACGTAATTACCACTTTAATGCACAATAGTGTTATAATGGAATTTTAGAAAATGGTCATTCCATAAGCTTTAACACCTTAAATTCTTATTTTGGCTCTTGCTAAAAGCTCTAACGTTATTGGCAAATGTCTAAAAGTGTCATATGGATCAGTTATACCAAAAGTAATTAAATGGAAGCATAGATTCGCTGTGAAATTTAGTTCATGAAAAAACAATTATCTAAATGCTCATTGCAATTAAAATTCTGGACTTTTCGCTTTCCAGTTCAGTTTAAATGGTAATTGCAGTGCAATTTGCCATTTTTGAGTGCAATTTGCTACAGCCCATTACAGTAAGATGCATTCCCAGGGATTGTGAATATCGACCATAGTCAACTCTCTGTAGCATTGCTCAACAACTTCCATATATTTAATATCGAAACTGTACTTGTTGTTGGAAGACTTCTCTACAATTACCTCCGAACGCTTTCATGCGAAACTGCAGAGCGCTAATCTTGTGGATTTGGCAGCAATGCAGTCCCAAGAGCATCATCATACCTGCCTAGTGGGCACAATGTTCTCAGTTGCTGTGTGTTGAACAACTAAAGTACTTTGAGCCGGGTGGAGTTATCGAACAGTTTAGTTTCCCTGGGATCCAGCTACGGTTCATAATGTCCGAGTGTATGATACAGAATGAAGACTGCTATCAGCGCGGCCGCAGCCTCCCACAGGAGCACAACACCGGCTTATGTGCTCGCTGTTTGCTCTATGATTACTGGCTCTGGCTTTCATCCCCCATCAAGTTGAAACTCTCTAACGGCTAGTGTACACAAAACAATAGTTAACCTTTTTATACGCCTTCCATCAGTTTGTTTACAATTATAGGAGGTAAAGATTTCAATGGGTATTAAAAGCTATCTTTATATCGGCAACCAATCACAGTGAACGTAAAACTCACTAAATACTTCTTACATTATTTCGATTACAAACACATACTTTTACATAAAGTTGTAGGTATTATTATAATAAGAACCAACAAAACTGATATATTTCGCTCACATAATTTTCATTACTCATATTCAAAGCAGTTCATGCAAAGCTTATTCCTGTATCTACTTCTTAAGATATATTGTATATTTTATTGTAGATACAAGGGGAATAAACTAATAATAGCCTTTAAGCGATAGTCCCAAGTTTTAGGGGCTGGTCGCTCTTCAAACTCCTTGCATGGTTAGTACATAACTTAGAAAGGAATAACTAGTTATCTATTGGAGAACAATGTAAGTATTTGATAACTCAAACTAGTAACAAGGCATAGGTGAGTATAGAAAACACCACTTCCATGCTTTAACGAGATATATGTTTCGTTGTATTAGATGTTTATGTAACAGTTGTTTTGAATTCAGCTCCTAAAATGAAAGCCAACTACGTAACATGGTTTACAACACCAGATTATAGGGATTACAAAGTTAAACATGATTCCTAATAAAAGATAAAGTTAGCCCGTAGTTACTCTTTAAAGCACAAGGGACTCTCCTACCTTCCGAAAGGTAAGCTGGCGCAACTTATATGGTGAGCTAATCCCTGTGGATCCCTAATTATCGAATTGTAATTATTGTGTCTTTGGCTCAGAATAGAATCTATAGCAACAATAAATAAGTCAGTAACTAAAATACAGACAGTAAAGACTTGGAGAAAGGAAAAAAAGTGATATTTTTCGAACCTAGTCTTTACATCATAATCCAGCAGCTAACCAACTGGACCAGCTGTCTCGTCTTTTATGTCGCTGTTTGGGAAAGCATTTAGCTTTTCGCAGCTTCATGGTCCTTAATCAGGGTTGTAAGTATTAATGCTGGGTGTATATAGTACCGAATTGGACGGAAGAGCCGCAATAAAGGTTTTTGTACTAAAAGGGTCAATGTCTTCACATTATTCTATAAACTGCGGGATGCACAGCTAAGAATAAATAGTGGTAGCTAACTCACCTTGTATATTTCCATCTCATGACTCTATTAGTTAATAGAGTATTCAACAGAAATTAATTTGTCAAATTCACTTTTTAAATCTTTATTTTGCTTTACATTTACATTTGTTATGTATTGTTTTATAGAAGCTAGCATTACTACACATAGCAGGCTGGCACTTTCCACCACTGCCGACATATTTCGGGTTGGCATTTAAACACAGAACAAACACCGTCGATCTAATCAGCGTTGGCAGCAAGAGGTCTAAATGAAGAGGTTGTTTAGACTATAACTCCCCACTCGTTACTTTATTCCGTGTACCTTATTCATTCTCTCTCCTTTCTTCCTCATTTTGGAAATTCCTTTCTTTTATATTTCCTATAGGAAATGTTCTCTTTCATTTCTTTATATTCCTTTTTTTTTGGAACTGAAAGGATTTTAAGTTTTGCAATATCTAACTTATAATTTTACATGAAAAAGTAGAGATAGACTGAACAATTCAATGCCATAGCCGAGATTTGAAACATGGATCTTTTTTGTGTGTGTCAGTCTGGCTCTACCCTTTCATAGTGCATCCTACATACGGCTAGTGTGAAAAGAACAATTAATTTCCATTAATTGTACCTAATAGTGGTCCGAACTATAAAGCCCGGGCCTTAAAGTACTTACATGTTGTAAGTCGCCATTAAGGTAGTTGTCTCATGTGTTTATGAGAACTCCTAAGTGGTTTACCGGGAAAAATACGAGTCAGTTGGAGAATTTAATGTCGTGTCGGCATGTTGGTCATAGTAGCTCAAATGGTTAGAGCGGCTGGAATAAAATCAAAAGATCCGTGTTTCAAATACCGGCTATGGAATTGAATTTTTCAGTCTGTCTCTACCCTTTCATAGTGCGTCCTACACACGGCTAGTGTGAAAGAACAATTAATTTCCATTGTAATTTTACAGTTGTGCTCATTTTCTTTTGGGGAAATATCCTGAAGAGTTCAAAACTACACTTTCCAACACTTTTACTCCTATATTCCTCAGTTACATCATCTTTAACTTATTTAACTGGCTTAGCATTTTTCAAATTTAGCACGTTTCTAAAATTATTTCTCATTTAATTACTTTGTAAGTTATTTTATATTTCTATTCATAACAGTCGCCTTAGTAAGGCGTAGCATGTCTGCCTCACGTTCAAGAGGTCCGGAGTTTGAATCTCGTTTAGGGTGAGTTACCTGGATACGGTTCTTTCCGGGGTTTTCCATTATCCTAAAAGACGAATGTCGGTTAAATCTAAGCTCCATGGACACTGGCCTCATTTGAGCATCATTTCACCCATTTCATTCACTGTCCGATATGACGTAACGTTGGAGGACGTAAATTACAAAAAAAAAAAAAAAAAAAAAAAAAACAGAAAAAACCCTTAGTAAGCAATGGAAAGTATATAAAATTTTTCAGTTCTGAGCTTTAAGTTTTTCTCGAATAATTTCCGAAATACTGTGTCTCAAATATTGCTAATCTATTACTTTGACTTTTTCTGGTAAGTTTGGACAATAGTACGCCACAAAATTAATCACCAATATTTATCATTCTTATATTAAAGTATATTATTGCACAGACTTACTATAACTGCTTACCAAACGAGTTGTTCAGTGATAATGATTAGAGCACACATTTTGTATATGCCACGTTTAATTTTCACTGTTCACCCACATCGTTGCTGTTTTGGAGCCTCTTCTGGCACTTTTTCTTTAAACCATCACTATTACTCCCTTTTACCCTCGTGTTGCCAGTGTGCTAAATCTCTAACATCCTGTTCATTTTGAAATGAACTTTGTCACCCAAATTCTCAAACCAGTTCTGAAATTAATTACTTACGTCGTTGCCTCTGGGTATTATGAGATGAGAGTTTTACTTAATTTGTTTAATGACTTCCTTTACAAGATAGGATTTAAGTCAGTAATGCTCTTTCTGTAGGATTAAGATTGGAAATTTTGATGCTTTTACATGTATTCCAGCTCCAGACCTGTTATTGGTCCGACAGACTCAGTTGCCTAGGCCTTGGTCAATAATACGTAGGGCCCAAGCTCAAACCTGACCCATATCGATGGTTCTGAAGTGTATTTAAATTTGACAGCCCTCTGTCAGTAGCTGTATTGGCATGCAGAAAACACCTGTGAGATGAAATTGCGGCACATTGGTGGCGCAGATATGATTTTAGCAAGTGGTAGCATCGTTAGCAATCAAAATAGTGGGTACTGGTTATTTATTTAGGTATTTTCCTGGATCGATTCTTCATTTATCTCCAGCTGTGTGCCACATCAAAATATCTTTAGAGCATTGCATTTCTTCCTCCTCACAATTCTATATAATAAATGTTTTAATTACTAAATACACGATTTATAATATACCGATTTTTCTTTGATTTATATAAGTATAAAATTTTATAATGCTTCTCAATTTACTGCACATTTAATTCAATGTTTCTTAAAAAGCCCAGCTTTATACACGATGTACATCTTAACCATTGAGTCTTAAAACCTTTTCTACAATAAACTTGTGGCACATAAACCAGTAACATGGTTGTTCTCTTAAAACGAACTTGCTTTTATTACCCTCATTCCATAGACAATCATTTTGTTATTTTTCTTGTTTAAGGTCCTTTTATCGCAAAACTGCTCATAAACTGTGATGTAAAACAAACTTGCCCATTTCTCTAAGGTTCTTTCAGTCCTCTAAAACTCCAAGTGCATTACTGACAAAAGATTGGAAAGTTCTTTTTAGCTTCAGGGTAGCTATACATGTTTACAGAAAATTCTGGGAGAGTTAAAATCCCAGAATTTTGTTGTCCTTGTATTTTTGAGACCCTTAAGTCCAATTTTATGCACTTAGAATAGGCAATAAAATGATCAAAATAGAATTAACATAAAACAGCCTTTCATTTTGTATTTCTGAACGGTTTAAAATAATTTTCAAATTCGAAGCTTAACAATACAATAACCAAGCGCACAAAAATTATACAAATATTATATTTATTAAATTTTTGTGTCCAGAATAGACATTTTACATAGTATGTTATTAAATTATTGTCTAATGCTCCATATCGTATGACCTGCCACACCAAAAGACTCAGCAACAACTTGACAAACATGGCAACGATGCCGTGGGACAGGTGACCGGGAAGACAAAACGAGGTGGGCGGACGAAATGAAGAGAAATCCTAACAACTACTGGACTGGGAGACCCAGAAACCGCGATCCACGAACCCTAGAACAACTCAGCAAACAAGTGGGATGGTTCAGTCGATTTCGTCTGTGGCCCGCATTCGGGAGACCTGCTTCGTTTCCCTGGCCGACCTACCTGCTCCGTGGGATTTTTCGAGGATATTTCCGGGTTGTTAGGCGAATGCTGGGTAGGTTAACATCCCTCGAATTTCCTGTCCCACAATTTCATCTCCATTATCATTTCATATCATCTCTAAGCTGGTGGTTTCCTTCAGGGTAGAAGTGTCAGCGAGAGTCTCGGCGGTGCATGGCAGGATGATATCCGAACCGACTGCTTGGACCATCTTCGAACCACAGTACGGGGAATGTCCGTTGTCCTGGCCTGCCTCCCTTAGGGGAGGGGAACCATCCCCTTCAGCTGCCGAGATGCGGGCGTTGCAAATCCTTAGCACCCATGGTACCTCTGACGTTACTACAGGAACCTCGGGTCGAACATTCGAGCCCCTCCCTGACTGGGAGTTGTTCGAAATGGGTTGGACTTAAGGGAGCTGTGTGTTCCCGACACCCACGGGGAATTGGGTACCTCCGACCAGGCTACGGCCGCCAGGAGGGGGTAGAGGGGTGCCTCATAAGTCCCAGGTACTAGCTTGCAGAGCTAGTAGATGGTGTACTAGATCACCAGGTGGCCCCACTGAGGTTTTCGGTGGTCTTCCCTTCTGGGTTGACGCGCGTAAGTGGCGTATCCAGTTCCATTCCGTCTTGACGTTGTGCTCAGCGGGGGAGCTTTTAAGAAACCAGGCATTGCCCTACGGAAAGAGCCCAGGAGTATCCATCGCTCCCGGTTAGAAGGAGGCCCATGTCCCTGGTCCTACGGGTCGACTAATGGACCTCTACACTTAACTGTCGTGGCCTGCCGGGGCAGGTCTCCATCTAAATAAAATGTAGGAACCCTGCCCATCTACACTGCAGTGGCTCCTTGGTATGGCCGCCCTCTGTCTCCTCTCACCTCATTCTTCTTCCCGGGGATGCCGAATTTGAGGGCAGAGGTACAAGAGACCAATACAGGTCGCAGTGCTGAATCCCCCCCGTAAAAAGCTACTCAGCAAGTAAGGCATTTCGCATGCCACGCCCCAAGTATATGGGATATACCTGAATAGACCGAATAGAGTGTCGAAACAAGTAAGAACAAGTGACAAAAGAAGATGATGCTGATTTTCAGAGAGCAGGACAGTGAAAATGTGAATAAATGAAAAGAAGTTAAAATAAGATAAACTTTCGAAGAAAACGATATGTCATTTACACCTTAGTTCGAACATGGAAAAAGTACTTACATATCGACCTAAAGGCTTTCTGGAGAGGCTATTGCTGCATAGGGATAAAAGTTCATCATCATCCATTATATAAGCTTATGAAACTAAAGTTTTTTTAAAATGTGATGCCTAGACTCAGAAAAAATTCCCTACTCACTGTTGTCCAACTGACCTTAAACACCTTGTATTTTTATGTAATTCATGTTAATGAGTCAGACGTTTTTATAAATGGTTTAATAATTTATCTTACTCTGACGTTGTACAGTTAGCTTTTTAAACTCTGCAGATCAAATAACATTATGTTTCTCCCTTTTCCTTTAAAAAACTACTGTGCAATTATTAATTTAAGATTTCTATGGGGAATCCTCTCCTTGCTCCCTTATAATTGTACCTTGTTTATATTTGTTATGTATAACCGGAAAATGAAAAAGAAGTGTCAAATAGGGAAAATTTTTACCAGGAATGATGGCTGATAATTTGTCATATCGGTGTTCTAAATAAATTCAACCTTTTCTGTAGTGCGATACATCATGGTCCCCAAAACAATTGTCTAAGGCATCAATGATCTCGTTGCTGTGAAATCTTCATCTTCCGAGGATTCTTTTTTTTGGGGGGGGGGGGGTTCGGGAAAAGGGTAATAGTCACTGGGTTAAGTACAGAGGATCTACTCCCATTAGTCCTGGACTCGTAGGACCAAGGACCCGGGCCTACTTCTACTCAAGGGCTCTTTCCATTGGGCAATATCTGATTTCATTAAAAGCCCCATCCCCGCTGAGCACAACGTCAAGACGGGATGGAAGTAGATACGTCACTTGTGCGCGTTAACTCTGCAACGAAGAGTACCGAAAACCTCGGTGGGGCCGCCTGGTGATCTAGCGCACCAGCTACTAGCCCTGCAGGCTAGTATCCGGGACTTTTGAGGCAACCGTCTACCCCCTTCGGGTGGTCGTAGGCTGGCCGGAGGTACCCAATTTCCCGTGGGTGTCGGGAACACACTGCCCCCTCGAATCCGAACAACTCCCAGACGGGAGGGGCTCGGCAGTTCGGCCTGAGGTTCCTCTAGTAACGTCAGAGGTACCACGAGTGCTAAGGGTCCGCAGCGCTCGCACCACAGCAGCTGAAGGGTAATCCCCTAGTCACTGGGTGCTAGATCTGGTGAATAGGGCGGCTGTTCAAGCAACTGGAACTTTGATTCGCACATTTTTCACAGCGCCATAACTGAACGATGGGCCGGAGCATTGTCGTGAAGTAACAAGATATTTTTCTTTGTCAAAAGAGGTCCTTTCTTTTCACCTCATCACTCAAAACTTGCAGTAAGCTTGCGTAGTAGTCACCATGATACTTTTACCCTTAATAAATAATCTATTAAAATTATTCCCTGTGCATCCAAAAAAAAAAAAAAACACTCGCCATAACATTGTTAGCAGATAAAATTGACTTTGCCTTTTTTGAGTTGGTTCACCTGGCGGCGTCCACAGTTTTGACTGTGATTTACTTTCTGGAATATAGTGATGTATGCAAGTTTCATCCATGCCAGAAAACCATCTCAAAAATTCACTGGGTGTTTTATGGTAGAGCTCCAAATTCTTAACAGAAACTTGCTACTTTTGATGAGGTGTCAACAAACGTGGCACCCATCTTGCAGAGGCCTTGTGAAAGCACAAAACATTACTTAAAATATTACCTGCACATTCTTTTAATATGTTTACAGCCTCTGCTATATCAAACAACTTTAGTCTGTGGTCTTCCAGTACTAAACGATGAGCTTTTCAATGATATCTGGAATTGCGACTTCCACAGAGCGTCCAGAGCGAGCCTCATCACTAGTGCTCGTAGGTCCCAATTTAAATTCCACAACCCACCTTTTAATCATTCTATATGAAGGGGCAGAGTCTTTCAATGTACTGTCCATTTCCTCCTGGATTTCTTTAGACGTTAAGCCTTTCTATTGGAAGTATTTATTTAATGCTCGTTTTTCAAATCATTTCATTGAAATCTCTACAATTGCCTTGTTTAAGACGCTGTCATTCAAAAACTAAACAAGCTATTGACCTGTAACTATGGATACAAGTTGGTCTAGAGTAATACTATATGATGCTATCCGTCAAACTAGACCAGTGGTGCCATTTCTGTGTGATGCTCGGGACTTATCAGCTGACACTCGTACTGAAATATAAACTTATTGTTATTAGTGCAAGATAAAATAAAATAATCTTCCCTGTAGTAAGTAAATAAGAAAATAAAACTAATCTCATCGCTTCAAAAAAATTAATCCAACTCAGAATTAACGAGCAGCACAATGGAACTGATATTACTGAGGCTTGAACCCTCGACAGCAGCTCACTTGAAAAACTGCTGAATATTACATCGCATGTTATGATTAGATGTTTATAAAGTTTAATTAATTAAATATGTAATTCATCTTGGATATCTATTAATTTCACTATACAAAAAGTTGACCAAACGAAAACTAACGTCATTCATCTTTAGTTTTAAATGAATTACATCTGACAATTCTAGTCTTTATGGCGCTTCCTCCAAATTAAATTTCAAATTTGAAATATTATTTTATTACTTTGAGACTTGTCACAGTTTTATCATTATGGGTGTGACATTTTATTCCTTCGGCCAGCACTGAAACATCGTTCGCCTCAGAATATCAAAGCATTAAGATGTCACCGAGTTTAAACCTAGGAATTAATGTCTTTACTTCTGACAGCAACCAACGTTAGCATTCTAAAAGAGAACGTCTGTACGCCTGCTGACTCATTAAGTGCAAGCCAGTACCTGACGTTTCGCGGTTTGAAGCCTCGGGCACGCATTTCAAGCTGCCAAGACGAGTGGTTGATAATGACCGGCTCTCGGATTCGAGTCCGGCCTCAGGCACATTCAGAGTTTGTCCTTGCTCGTACCGCTATAGCCTTTAACTATGGTACACATTGTCTGGGTGTTTGTTCATCCGCTAGATTTGTTTTCATTATCTTCAGGCGGAAGCCCTTTGATGTGTTTCGGTGATCACATGTTGTGGCTTTGAGTTTCGTCACTAACTTCCTCATTTTGTCTCTGCACGCCTAAACTGCCTTCCTTCTCTATTTACAGCATTGCAAGCTGTCTAATTTGTTTCATGACCTTAAACGATGGAAGGATTACATTAGGATTATCATAGCATTCCTAAACTTTGTTCTCTTTTCGGGGTATAAATTCCATGTCCAAGCTGATTTAAAAACGAAAATGTGTAAAAATAATCAGGAGTATGCCTTGTTTCAGTTTTCCCTTCCTTAAAATTATGATTGAATTTTGCTATACGTATATATATATATATATATATATATATATATATATATAAATTTCCACATCTCGTTAAAATGTGTAAAATATCATCGCGTAAATCTACTAAGGGAGCAGAGGAGCTCCAAGTCAAATGACATAGAGCTGAGAATCAGGACGTAGCATAATATGCAGCTAATGATGACTACGTCCCAGGAATATACTCTAGTCACACCTTGGAATTTGAATTAAAACTGCAAATATTTACAAATATTTACTGCTCTTGCAAAAAATCTGTAAATAATCCACGACTGGGATGTTGCACATGAGTACCAAATATATGGTCTTTCAACATGAGTGTCGTATCTTTGAATTTAAATAAATCAGAGGTTTTTTTGGGAGGGGGCATATATCATTATGTGTGGAAGAGAACATCAGTTAAGTGACCACCGTGACTTCGTTGGGTTGCGCATATACGGTTGACCCTAATTTTGGACCCAATTAGGTCCAATTTCACGAATAAACCGCGAGATGTTATTCATAAGATCATTCTGGCTTGTTGACATAGACTCGAGATTTAACATAACCCCACAAGAAGAAATCAAACGAAGTTAAATCACATGATCTCGGGAGGGGGGGCCGTTACCATCACCATCACGAGAAATGATGAAACCTCTAAACTTCTTCTTCAAAAATCGATTATTTCGAGATCAGTATGACATGTGGCACTATCTTGCTGGAACCAGATGTTTCTGAGATCCACACCATCCAATCAAGGCCAAGAGTAGTCCCTTAGAGCTTTGCAGTTAAAGCGTCTCCTTCTTCGTTTTGAATAACAAATGTTCACAATTTCTACGCGTTGCTCAATGCTGTGACATTCCATGGCTATTTGCCAATAACTCTAGCCACATAAAAATCATGACTGCTTTAACTTAATCATAACGGCAAATATCGCGTGTTAAATATAGGGCACTATTGTTTAAAGACCATATATACAGGATGTTAGTGAACTACACCGAAAAATTTTCAGAGTCACGAGGCATATCTTAAACAAGTAATTTGAAATAAGAGACTTGTGGCTTGTTGGTTCAAATGTGGAAGTTACGCTATAAGTTTCAAACGTTTTCTTATTTTTCCCCCTCTAATTTACGTCCTCCAACGTTAAGTCATATCGGACGACGAATGAAAGGGTGCAATGATGGAGCTGAGAGTTACCCGGCATTCGTCCTTTAGGATAAAGGAAAACCCCAGAAAAAAAACCTTATCCAGGTAACTCGCCCTAACCGAAATTCATACTCGGGACCTCTTGAAGGTGAGGCAGACACGCTACCCTCTACGCTACCGAGGTTGGCGTTTCATACTGTCGCCGATCGCACTGTTGCGATTGGCGCGGCCGGCGAGCACAAAGGGACAGATAGTGCAACGCAGAGATAAAAGCTTGCCGAAGCAGATAAAGAAAGAGACAGCTGACTGGTATGTTCACTTTATTTTCTGTTACAGAACATTCGATTAATTTCTAGAACAATGAGTAGAGGTATATAAAGAAGCCGCGACTCGTCAGAGTAGTAATCGGAACTTGATAATCGTGCGCGTGCAGCTGTGTTTTGAAAGTGAACTCTTTCGTTTGTGGTCAACGACCTTGAAGATTGTGTTTGTGTATGTTACGTAATTCTGCTACTGTAAGGGTTGACCAAAGTGTGTTTCTACGGAAATAAAGAGCATTGTGGAATATCTTCAAACTGGACATTTAATTCTACGAATTCACAAGGTCACAATATTGTATAAAACGTTTTTCATATTTATTAGTTTTCACACTAACAAATAACGGAAAGAAAACGAAGCAAAGCAAAAAATATAGCAAGTTTTCAAACATGTTCTTTAAACAAAGTTTGGAAAATGCCTTTTCCTTGCAAATGGAACACTTTCAAAGATTTAAAGTTAAGAGAAGTATTATTTGACACTACATTATATAATGTTGAGCTTTATATTTTTCCAATTAGCGTTCTATTTGCTAAGTTTTCTGGATACCCATATTCCTTTTAAAGTATTATATAAAGTAGTTTAATTTTATGAGATAATTTATAGTGGAAACTTTCCTTTGGAAAATGCAGAAATTATCAGCTTGATATTCATCCTAGTTTTATTTGTGAATTTTACTTTGCCGGGACACTTACAAATACATTTTCTCAGGGATACTTTCCAAAAATGCTATCAGTGTAACTTTCCAGTGAAACCTTCATTGCGGACAATACTATATTTCTGCTAATGTAATTAGATAGTAAAAATAGCAAACATCGGCTGATAAAATTTTGAGCGTGCCCTATAGTTTCCGGTGCGGATGAAAGTCGGATCTAGTAAAGGAGTACAGAGCCCACGTCAACAAATCCGATCCGCTCCGTTAATTTAAGCTGAGTGGAGGGAACTTCCGCACTGGAGTGCTTGTGAATGCAGGTGTATGCAACAATGGCGGGTTCTTCCCATTCAGATCTACGCATTGTTGGAGCGCTGCCAAGCCACATATCTTCGCCCTTACATACAGGAATCTGTTCTTAACCGAATGACTGACCTTGTGTACTGCAAAGCACTAGGATCCAAAGCTCCACTTTACTGCTACGTATTCAGACGAGAAAAACTAATTCAAAATTCCTTTCCTTATTTCAAAGGTGGATTAGCTATGAACTTGTCTCGAGGCAACTTCTAGACGTATTCAAGGTTTTAATGAACTACACCGAAATAATGACTAATATAAGCAAGTTGATATGAGCAATGCTTGGTCTACAGCTAAACATGACGGAGTTAATTGTCTTAAACGTAATTGGCAGTAGATGCTGATAGATTGGTACTTATACATGTTGGACGAATATCTTGGATTAGAATGTATTTAAAACTGCTTCCCGAGTATAGAAGTAACAGCTCTTAGAAGCTCGCTATTGGCCTCCTCAAGATTTAATGCCTCAAAGGTCTCTCAAATCTCGAACTTATCACCTGCTAGTACTACACTGAACAGTGATTCAGTATATGTGGTATACCCGTAGGGGAGGGGATCCGTCCCCTTCAGCTGCCGTGGTGCGGGCGCTGCGGACCCCTAGCACTCGTGGTACCTCTGACGTTACTAGTGGAACCTCGGGCCGAACATTCGAACCCCTCCCTGATAGGCTACACTCGAGGGGGCAGTGGTTCCCGATACCCGTGGTTGAAGGAAGCCATTAATATTCCCGCGTACTAGCCAGCATAGCTATCAGAAGGTGTGCTAGATCACCAGGCGGCCCCACCGGGGTCATATCGGTAGACTTCGCATTTTGGAGATGGCGCGCGTAATTGGCGTATCCACTTCCATCCCGTCTTGACTCCACAGGACCAGAAGGGGGGCTTGCTAGTCTCTAGGTCTTACCCGATGGAAAGCCCTACTGAGGCGCCGGGCTCTGGTAGAAGGAGGCCGGGTCCTTGATCCTACGGTTCCAGGACTAATGGGAGTAGATCCTCTGTCATAAATTGAGTATATGTGGTATACTGTAGTAGTGACAAACCTCATTGGCTTGGTTAGTGTTAGGTAATGTTTCTGTAACTGTTCTGGTATCCGAATCCGTAACACTGAAAACTGCTGTTCCAAACACTTTAATAATTTGTGGTTCCTTTGTATGTCATATATTCACAACAGGTCTACCGGCTTAACATCCCTTCCATAAGATTCTTAGCCCCTCATTTGGAAGTAGTGAATTTTTGAAGGTTGGAGGTTCGCTCGTCAAGGTATAAACAGCTTTTCTCACAGATTGCATTCGGCTGCCCCGGTTGCTCAGTCGGTAGAGCACCGGCCTGCCGTGCTAGGATTTCCGGCGGTGGGGGGTGGGGATTTTTCTTCGACCAATATAATTTTTCATCTTCCTCAGAGTCTGGAAGTATGAATGAATTTGTGAATGTGTGCGTGATCTAATGATTAAAACCCAGCGAATACGACTTAGCACCTTCGATATGTTCCAAAGGAGAACGGCCGCCAAAATGACCCTGAAATTTAAAGGCGGGTATAAATGTAACAAATAAAAGAATGCATTTATTATACATTAGCAACCACTCCGCCTGTCCCTAATATCGTGGAGCATGAACCGCGAGAAACGAGAAGAAGAGAAGGGGAAGGAAAAAATGGGAGAGAAAGAAATTTTTCAGCATTGGCTTAACGACAAAAGTAACAAAGGAACTACAGGTGTTTGAAATTATACCTACTACTCAAGCATTATATTGAAGAATATATTTTCAGATTTTCCCTAAAATTTTAATGCTATAATTTATACATTTTTTATGCATATATTAAGGATAAAGTTTTATTGAAAGCTAAATATAGAACTAAAAAGTAGTTTTGATAAAGACAACATTAAAAGCAGCTGCTTTCATTTGAAATGTTACTATTATCTATCTGTCGGACGGTCGGTCCATCGGTCCGTCGGTCCGTCGGTCGATCAGTCACTCACTCACTCACTCACTCACTCACTCACTCAGTCTGTCTGTCTGTCTGTCAGTCAGTCTGTCTCTCTATTTATTTATGCATTTATTTATTTATTCCGATTGGGGTGCTCAAAACAACTGCAATGTTTATAGTAGTTAACATGTTAATACATAGAAATGATTTCTTAATTTGGACACGTTATACACCTATCATTTGATAAAGCTTTATAAGGAACTCAAATTAAATTAAGAGGAAACTTTGCAATATAGAGTTTCCAGCGAAGCGTTCCCTTAACCTATATTTAGTAAAATATAAGTGGAGAGACATCACGGATTCCTTAGAGGACTTTAGATGGAGAAATTATTTATCCTTACAAGATTGTTACGTATTCCGGATTCCAGAATAGAAGCGAAGAATCAATTCTGTTATAAGACGTTCCTACAGAAAACTTACAAAGCATCATCTTCTCTCCACTTTCTCCTTCAGGCTCATATTCAATTTCAGTTTCTGACATTGCTGAAGTTATCCTCCAATGTTCGAGAGAGCGGAAAGAAAACAAAATAAAGCACAAAGACCTAGAAATTCCAGTGATTCTAAGAATTACTGAACGGATATATCCGATTAAACTAAATCGATTGTTATCGAAAGGTATGCAGTGACCTCTTCCTAATAGGAACATCGTATTTTTGCATAAAAATTGTAGTAAATTCACCAGCTTAAGCTTCTTCCTACAAGGACACTCAGTAGCACCAAGTTTAACGAACACTACCCAAATGCTAATGTAAATGCAGAACAAAACACAGTAGACTGCTTTTTTTTATTTGGTGGTTAGCGTGTTAACCTCCAGATTTCCAGTCTTGGTCTGTTTAATGTACCTGTACCCAAGTGGGGCATCCCGGGAGAAAGGAAGCGGCGAGAATGGACAGAGAACGGCCGTCTCAAGAAGTCACGACAGTGCACAGGGCAGGATGCCTACAACTTAACGGTTGGAAACTCCCCGGGAGACCAGGACAACTCACATCCCACCCCTAGTGGTCCTGAAACGACCCACTAGGCCGGCATGCAGACCGGAGACCGTACTATCGGAGGAGGAAGTGTTTACCAGCAGCACACCATCCTCTCATGCAACTTCAAGACGCTGAACGACACCATCTGATGAGAGATGATTTGTAATGATAACGGAGATGAAATGGACAGGAAAATCGGGGGATGTGATTAACCTACCCAGCATTTGCCCGGCGACCCGGGAAAACTCCCAAAATAACCCATGAGTCAGATAGGCTGGCCACGAGCATCCAACCCGAAACTCCCAAATGCGTACCATAGACGAAACCGCCTGAGTCATCGGTCTCCTAGTGTTTTTTTTTTTCAGAGCGCATGCATCTGTACCATTTGTCTGAATCTACCGGAAATATCACCCTGACAAGCAAGTATAACAGATGACAAGGAAGTGGAGTGAGAAAAGTAATGAAAGGAAGCCGTGAAATAAAGTACCACCCCTAATGACAAGAGAAAATCACCAAAATATTCAAGTCAGAGATCGGTTAATTGGGTTCGAAATCACGACCTCTCAATGCGAATCTCACATATCCTCTTCACTTAGTTCGAAAGAAAGTACTTCAGGTCTTTATAAAATAATGTACACACGTGGATTCATAAAACACTCCTCTACCACAAACATAGAATATAAATGTGTTTTTCGTTTTCTTTTGCAGCACAAAGTCAAGCGAAGCTCAGAAGTGCTGCCGCCTGCATGCAACTTTTTCTCATAGACGCAGCAAGCATATAACTGGGAAAATGAAACTTGAACAAACCACAAAGGAAGGAGTGAGAAAGCTCTTTATACTGACCTAACAGTCACAGGGAGGATAGAAACCTTGCGAGGAAGTATATCTCAGCAGAAATGTCTTGTAATAACGTACTTGTAATTTCCCAAACGCAAATTGTAATCACAGAGGGCATATCACAGACTAAGCTCTCACTCGAATAATAATTATTATGGAAATCAATTGTTCTCTCACACTAGCCGTGTAGGTCATATCGGCACGTTGGCAATAGTTGCTCAAGGGTTAGAGCGGCTGGACGGAGACCAGAAGATCTGTGGTACAAAGCCCGGCTATGGCATTGAATTTTTCAGTCTGTCTTTACCCTTTCATAATGCGTCCTACACACGGCTAGTGTGAAAGAACAATTAATTTCCATTAATTGTGCATAATAGTGGTCCGAACTATAAAGCCCAGGCCTTAAAGTACTTACAGCATAGTAAGTCGCCATTAAGGTAGCTGTCTCATGTGTTTATGAGAACTCCTAGTGGTTTACCGGGAATAACACGGGTCAGTTGGAGAATTTAAGGTCATATCGGCACGTTGGCCATAGTAGCTCAAGGGTTAGAGCGGCTGGACGGAGACCAGAAGAGCTGTGGTTCAAATCCCGGCTATGGCATTCAATTTTTCAGTCTGGTACTACCCTTTCATAATGCGTCCTACACAGGCTAGTGTGAAAAACAATTAATTTCCATTAAATGGCCTAATAGTGGTCCGAACTATAAAGCCCGGGCCTTAAAGTACTTACAGCATAGTAAGTCGCCAGTAAGGTAGTTGCCTCATGTTATTACGAGAACTCCTAGTGGTTTACCGGGAAAAGCACGAGTCAGTTGGAGAATTTAATGTCATGTTGGCACGTTGGCCATAGTAGCTCAAGGGTTAGAGCGGCTGAACGAAGACCAGAAGTTCTGTGGTTCAAATCCCGGCTATGGCATTGAATTTTTCAGAGTTATTATGTTATGGAAAATATGAAAGCAATGCAAATCCTAAGTCTAATGTCCAATACTCTATTTTACCTTCTTCACTTAGAAAAATGCTAAAGAACGATCTCGACTGTCTTCTGTCAATTCTAATATGTATTTTTGCGTTATTCACTCTTATACCAATTCAGCTGATATTTCAAAGCACGTTTGCTAAAACATTTTTACCACAAATTTAGATCCAAAGTATACAAATACTGCACACCGAATATTAAATTGGATGTCTGCCCACCTGGAAGAGAAAGAATTGGCCAACCTAGACTTAAATGGAAGAACAATATTCAAAGAGGAATGATGGAATTAGGTCTTGAATTTGATTGGGAGGATAAAGAGTGGAGAAAGAGGATAAAGGCTTGAACTTTGGATATAAGATTTTTTTTTTCATTGTAAACCTGTTTATAAAATAAAATGCCAGTTAAGCATTGCATGATAGGTACTGCCTGTCCACCACAAGAGGTTAAACCAGATATGAAGAGAGAGGAGCTTGAACTGTTTATCTGCTCTGGAAATGAAATTATTTAATACGAAATGGGTGTATGAAAGTGCACATTAGTCACCGATGCTGCCAGATACTGTCAGATCAAATACTCGTTTCAGTAACTGCAGTGATAGGTATTAAACATGGGTCAGTTACATCCGTAACATATCCGGAATGCGAGAATAAACATACCAGAAGTGATTATGTTACACATTCCTCTGTCTTGCCTTCTTGTGGTGGGCAGACAGTAATGCCTTTAATGAAAAGGGAGAGAGGCTTCAACTGTTTAACTGCTCTGGTAGTGGGTCAGTTTACTACGAAATGAGTGTATGAGAATACATATGAGTCACCCATGCTGCCGGATGTAATGCTCGTTTCAGTAACTTCAGTGATAGCTTTTATGCATGGGTGAGTTATGTGACAACACTGTGTATTTTACACGAACCTAGCATCCTTAACATATCCAAAACACGAGCATAAACACAGCAAAAGCTTTTACGTTACATTTCCTTGACTTGCCTTCTTCTGGTGGGCAGATTGCTCTTTAAAAGTTATGGTTGTTTTCAATCGTCCCTAAATTTTAATTTGTGCTTATTAGATAAGCAATAACAAATTGTTGGTAAGATATTTCTTAACTTTAATTTGTATGTCAAAAAATATCTACATACTCTTTGCTTCCAGTTTTCATTATGAACTATGTAAAATAATTAACGTAAGCTAAACAGTTCCTTGGTCGCGCCGTGACTTAGTGGTTAGGGCGCCTGGCTCTCACCAAGGCGGCCCGTGTTCGATCCCAAGCGACCGCAAAGTGAGATTTGTAGTGGATAATACGGCGCTGGGGCAGGTTTTCTCCGGGATCTCCGGTTTTCCCCACCATCTTATTCCACCGGTGCTCCATCTTCTTCTCATGTATCATCAGTTTCATCGCCTGCGGTGCCGTATGTAGTAAAAGCGGGCGTTAAACACTACACACTACAACTCAACAGTTCCTTAATTTTAAATACTGCAAAGCAATTCTGAATCTGCAGCTCGTGAAACTCTCCTATTGATTTAAAGCTAATATTCTATTAGCTGTGGTCCAAAGAGGAATCTGAATGTTTAACATTGATGAAGAAAGGGTTTGACCAAACAGCAGTTTAGATTTCAAAGCTCTGCAATATATAAATAATGCAGGAGTAATTAAATATAATTTTGGGTTTTAAAGTTGACATTAGAAAACGAATAATGCATGGGAATATGTAATACAGTAAAACCTCAGGAATGCAAATGTAAAATATGTTATACTTTCTCCCCTATTTTGGGGACAAGTTGTCTTAACTAAATTAATTAAAACTTGTGGTAATAGATATTTTTAGGGCCAAGCACTACTACATGTATATTTAAGAATTAGAGAAGGTAGGAGTAGGATTCCGAATGATAATGTTGATGTTGTGTACCGTGTAGAGATAGGAACATTTTAGGACTAACACCAAGTACACTGCACAGCATACCCACATCCGCAGTGACCAACATGTTACTGTCACGATGCGGGTGTTGCAAATGGTTGAATTGCGGGAATCTGTCAGGTAACAGAATGCTGCTGGCAACGTCCATATGGCTCTCCAAGTAATGTGGGTATATATCTCGCTACCTAAATTATTCTCAACTTGACACATAGAGTAATTTACCAGCCAATAGCTTTAAAAGAGAACCATAAAAACCAGAATAATGTGAAGTTACGTAAACGCATTCAATTTTGTACGGTAGTACGCGAAAAAGGACATCCTCTTCTGAAAATGATAAACAAGGGTTTCTGCTATTGTGACTTTGTGGGTTAGTAAAATTAAAAGTCAAGTTGCAGAAGTGCAAAATGCTCTTTATTTGCACGCCCCTCTGCAGCAAGCTGACGTAACATAATCCCACACAAACTCTGGTCACTTCTGCACACGTAAACAAAAGAGTTCACTTTTAAATCACAGCTGCACGCGCACAATTATCGAGTCCACACGCAGCACAGAGGTGTCGTTGAAGGGAGTCCTCCTCCGCAAAGGAGGGTCCTTCGACTCTTGCCATACTGGGACTAGGCCACTTACTGGCATCGTGAGGGGTTATTAAGTATTTATGATGATTTAATGGTGGTGGTTTAATTTAGGTGTAGAAGATAATTGGTCAAGGATGCTATAGATGCTGTAGATGTATTGCGGTTGCTTAAGGAGGTCCTAGAACAAGTCTTGGCCTCTTATATGTCTCTCCTGTGTCCAGGTCGTATTCCCCAGGTCCTCGGATGAGATTGTTGAAACTGTTTGAAAATTTTGAGTAGAAAGAGTGGGACAAATGTAGGATGTAGTCAAATTTTTTTTTTTTTTTTTTTTTTTTTTTTTTTTTTTTTTTTTTTTTTTTTTTTTTTGCAAAGGATAGGTGTAGATGGATATTGTGGTTTGGGATATACCATTCGGCTTCAACTGCAGTCCAAAGGTAGCGGTTTTGAGGGACTTGGAGTTTGGAGAGGTGGGTTTTGGCTGCTGCACCCCAGACTTGGCAGGCGTAGGTCATTGCTGGCCTTAATACCTGCTTGTAGAGCAGGGGAGCCATTGACGACTTTCGGTATGTAACGGATACCACATGGCCATCCTTTTGCTAACTTTGTTAGCCACCGCTGTTAAGTGGTCCTTCCATGGGTATGTTGCCTGCGTTGACCATGGAATTACTGTACCGCCTATACTTAGGTTGGCTACGTCTTGCAGTTCTCGTCGGGTGAAAGTAATTGCTTGGGATTTTGTGGCATTTAACTTTAACCGCCAGGTCGCAAACCAGGCATACAACATATTTGCAAATATCTGTGCTCTTTGCCCAGCAATAGCATGCCGTTTTGACGCAGTTGTTATGGCGGTATCGTCGGCAAATACGTACAGGTTGCCTTCTAGTGATAAATCTGTTTCTTTCTTTCTTCCTAATATGTTAATTTTTAGAACAACTTATAAATTCTCGTCCTTAGCACACAACCATTAGTACGATAAACTTGTATAAAAATATTTCGACATTTAGGAATTTTAAAGTATCCATATATGATGGGAGGCTTCCAATCTGCAATTGGCTTATGCATTTAAAATGACGTTTATATTTGAAAAATGTTCTTATTTGTCTAGAGACAGCCCTTTCCTCTTCATCCACTGATGTAGGTTGGTGTTCATAATCTTAGATAATACCTATAACACCTTCTGGAGCAATCACCATGGGTTTCCGTTACTATGATATAAGAGAGAGACGATAAGACTATATAAGTTATGAACAATCATATTGGGATAAGGAATGGCAGAGGTTAATGAAAAAAGAATACTTAATCATGAAGTAGACGGTTTAACTCAAGCAAAGGAATATAGACGTAGCCTCAGTCAGAAAGGTTTGCTTGGAAAGGACGTCGAAACAATGAGACCAAAGATGAGTAACCTTCTCCGACAGCCTGGCGCTGTTGAGGAGTGTCCTACATTTGAAAAAAAGAAAGGTACACAGGTAGCGTTATGACGCCAATGGTTACACACCCCGGAGGAGTTCACCTAAATTGCTGCATAGATAAATGAAGAGATGAAAGACCAATCAGGTTAAATTTAAGGAAAACAAACTTCCAATAAAAGTTAGTATATGTCTCGTGATAGCGCTTATATAGACGTGAACTAGAAAAGACGCGATGGTAGATCAGCCAGCCTAGGGTCAAGGCGCGGGAAAGCGAGGCAGGTCACGTCATTTCATCTGCTAGACTTCTGTTCGGAAACACATCTGGAAACCCGTCTGAAAGGGACTTCTCTGCGAGAGAGTCGCGATACTTCTTCACGTGTGATTTGGTACAGCTATGTGACTGTGTAGAGTCAAACTTACAAGTAGGTGTCGGAATGCGAAACCGGGAGCGTAAAGAAAGGCGTGATATAATTGTAGTGGCGAGCAAGTAAGGGAGAGAGCGATCTTACAATATAAACATCAAATCAATAAACTTGTTGACCTAGGTCTTCCGCTCTACTTACTTTGCTTGATTACTGGCTATCTTCAGGAACGCCAATCTTCTGAGCATCTTTGTTCAACGCATTCCTCACCCCGTACTATTTTAGCTGGCGTGCCCCAGGGTAGCGTCCTTGCGCCTCTTCTTTACAGTCTATATACAGCTGACATGCCTGAACTTCCTGCAAAAGTACCGTACTGTTTGCTGAAGACACAGTCATCTTTACCTCGCACTTCTCTATTGAAACTACCGTTGCAAACTTACAATCTTCCCTGGACAGTTTTTTGCACTGGTTATCTCGCTGGCGTATCGCACTTAATCCAAGCAAACATCTTCTTAAGCTTTTCACCTTGCGCAGGCCTGCTGCTCCGGCAAATATGCGACTCTATAACACTGAAGTCCCCTGGTTACCTTCTGACTCTGCAGTCGAATATCTTGGTGTCGATCTTGATCGTCGGCTGACATGGAGTACACATATCGAAAGCAAACTAAATCAAGCCTATCCTCATCTTCACAGTTGTATCACATCCTCTCAACCGCAAATCCTCTTTACGAGTCGAATTTACGCTGCTACTATACAAGAGTATTCTACGACCACTTCTTCTATATGCCAGTCCTGTATGGAGATGTGCTTCACCTACTCATATTCACCAACTCAAAAGTGTTTCAAAACAGGATATTACGATTGTCTGTGAACGCCCCGTGGTACAGTCGCAATGCACAGCTGCAAAGAGAACTGGACATGGTCAGCATTAATGAGTACAACTCTACAACGGCAAGCAGATTCTTTGCTCCCCTTCCTAATGCATCAGGTGCTTTATTCTTACAACTGGGACGTCACCTTAATGCTGCAACAAGACTGAAGACACGCTTGCCACAGTACATTTTATTTCTATAATGTTTATTTATTTTGTAATGAAGAAGTTATTTAATTTATACTCACACTAATCAGTCCAGTTTGCTTGAGGACTCTAATATGACTATCCTCTTTCCCTGTATACTTTAATTTTATTATGTATATTATGTGTATAGCACCACAATTTGTATAACACCAACTGTGCTGAGCAATTGAAATAAAAATTCAACAACAACAAAATAAACTTGTGAGAGAAACCGACGAAGAAACATTGTTTACTGCAATTCAAACGCTGGACCCTGAGAGAGAGAACCTTCATGCTCACCTTTTCCTGACGACGGAGAACTTTAACCAGCTAGTCCGGAAATTAATCTGTTTTTCCGTCCTTGAAACCTACATCAAAAGGATCCTGACCACGAACACCTCCCTACATCACCACGAGGCCCAATGCCTTTTCCTGAATCAGCACTGCGCCCAACTAACCCCAGTGGTCCATATAGATTAGTCCCAAAGAAGTACCCAAATGTTTTCATACTGATCATGACTAACATGGATAGTTGTCCTAAAATATTCGTCATAATGTACTCTCCGTAGGAGAGAGGTTCCGACCCCTTCAACTGCTGTGGTGCGATCGCTGCGTAATACTTCTGAGGTCACTAAGATATCCTGTCCTTTTTCCTGTACCTACAGAATCATTATTTTACTGTTGAGTTACCTTTCTTGTAATTATTACAGTAAGAAGCTGTGGAACCCCAACTTGAGGTAAAGGGAATACAGGAGTGTTGTATAACCTCAAGAGCAGCTTGATGATCTCACTCTCTCGTTTATTAAAGTTGTAGTCGCTTTTAAAGACATCATTATTAATTTACTAGAGGAATATTAAAACTGTAATGCATAGTGGAACACATAATTGTTCATAACAGGAAAAATGGTCAAGTTTACTAGTAGCTTCTTGATATTTCTTTCACAGATTAGTTGGTCAACTCCTTTCGAAGTCACATCTAGATAACCGCACATTTCTCAGCGTATTTAATGCGTATTATGCCTATTTGCTATAGCTAAAATGTACCGTAGACTATTCATGAGTGTGCGAGATGTGACTTCGAAGGACTTTGAATTCTATCAGTCTCTGAACACGTGAGGCTGGCGGGGGTAAGTGGATGTGCCATAGCTCGGTCGAAATAGAAGCTCACTACATTACCGACGGAAACGTTAGTTCCAACAAGTCGTATTCGAAAGTCCAGGAAAAATTCCCTTTGTAGGTGCACTCTCCACCACGGAGTTGAGAATCTGGTATTACTCTGTGTCCATGATACTAATTTTCGGCATCTTACTTACCAATAGGTCTTTGTGAAAATCCATTCTCTTACTTCTTGCTGCTTGTAGGCCTTCGCAGACCTTTCAAATCTTGCGAGTTTTACAATTCGATTAATATTTTATTGCGGATTAATTTCGCTTTCCTTCGGTATCACTAAAACTTAAATTTCGTTCAAATAGTACAGGTTAGCCAACATAGTGTCTTATTTACATCGTATATTGAGCTCAAATGAGATACAAAATAGACCAATAATATTATGAAAATTATTTCATATACAGTAAAGTAATAGAATACATATTAAATGTGGAACTAAATAAAGATTATTCTTTATATTATTTAGTGTGCAACACAGTAGCCAAAATAGTTGTATTGGCAACACTAAATAGGTTCTCACCCGGTTGTTAGTGCCATCTAGTGTATGCGTTTGAAGAAACAGAGTACATGCAGCGCTCAAAATGTGCCTTTCGGACCCGAGACTTTCGGGTGCGGCACAGGAAGTTCCTATCCCACTTGGCAGCCCCTGGTCGGGCTGAACATTCGAGCCCCTCCTTGAATGGGAGTTGTTGGGATTGGTTTGGACTCGGTGGGGTAGTGGTTCCCCACATCTATGGGTGTCGGTTACGTCTGGCTGATTTGGCCATCCAGACGTGGCTGAGGGACCCCTAAACATTTCCGAGTAATATTGTGCAGAGCTAGCGGCATGGTGTGATCACCAGCAGACCTACCAAGTTTTCAATGGTTTTCCCGGATGGGTTGACTTGGGTATCCACTTCTACCCGAAAGGGCGTCCTCTCAGAACTCGAGATATTGGCTCAAGGAAACAACGATGAGTGCTTCGGTGCCGGCTGGGTTTAGTGGGGAGCCTTCGAGCTTCCTGCCCACCTCAGTAGCGTAGATGGTAGCGTGTCTGCCTCACGTTCTAAAATCCCTGTGTTAGAATCACTAATTCTAAGAGTTGTTCATGAAGGAATGACATCTTCTGATGTAATTAAAATTCTCGTTAAAGCATTTATTTTTATCCCAGAGGCTCTTGTTTTACTTAATTTTGTTAATTATTTCGTTCCTTTTTTAAAATGTGATCCAACATTTTATTCAATTCAGGGTGAGTTATCTGGATATGCTTTTTCTCGAGGTTTTCCCGTATTCTGAAGCACAAATATTGGATAACTCTAAGCTCTACGGACCCTGGGCTCATTTGAGCATCATTTCACCCATTTCATTCATCGTCCGATATGACATAACTTTGGAGGATGTATATTACAAACAACTTCGGACTTTCGGGTGGACTTCGTTCGAACCTTTCACAATCCACTGTTGAAATACTTTCCTTCTAATCACTACGCGCTAATTACGCTAATTACGCTGGGCAACAATGAAAATGTTTCGGGCTTAAAAGTATTAAATTTACATGTATTTCCATTTGCTGAATTCAAAAAACGTCAAAAAAATCATAGATTAGCTCTTGTTTTGAAGATAAAGTGACATTTCAGTTTTAGAGTGAAGATTTTAAATTTGGGGGAAATTTTTCGGGAGTTGGCACACCTGTCAAATAAAAAAACACAATCAAGGAGAAATTTTGGAAATTAAGTGATGCAAAGGTTAAGGAAGGCATTTTTGTCGACCACAAGTAAGAGAACTTGTAAGGGATCCTGCATTGGTCAAATTTTAGAGGTGAAAGAAAAGGAAGCTTGGGAAGCCTTCAAGAATGTTGTTCATGGACTTTTAAGCAACAAAATAAATGACAAATACATGCATTTGGCGACAGTGCTCCTGCTAAAATACCGTAACCTTGGATGCAACATGTCCCTTAAGATCCATTTTCTCCACTCCCACCTAGACTTTTCCCCTCCTAGTTGTGGAGTTGTTAGTGATGAGCATGGGGAGAGATTCCATCAGGATATTTCTGTTATGGAACAAAGACATCAGTACCATTGGAATGTAGTAATGCTTGCGCATTACTATTGGTCTTCGTATAGGGATTCTGCGGAACTCCATCACAAGAGGCAAGCTAAAAGACGACGAAGTCAATAGGCCACCACATGATTCTCTTCACACACGACTATCTGCGAATTATTTTTCCAGCAATTTAGAACTCTTAGCATGTAATTACCAGCTTAAAAAAGAAATGCACTTTCATTGTGGTTAGCATGTATATAATTAAAATTTAAATATCCTTTTCTCTCAATCCGTTAATATGTAACACTTCCACCTTGTGTATATCATAGAAACTAGAGTTAATAAAACATTTTCATTGTCATATTTGTTTTTCTGAACCCAAATTTACTAGGAATTGCCTCATGAAGGGCTCAAAACATTCAAAAATTATTTTTTTGTCGCCCAGTGTTATCAGAAGATTAACCTGTTCCCTAAACCACGTTCCTGAGACCACAGTTTCGTGTAAATGTTGTACTCTTTAAACTGCCTTAAAGCAGATCCTTAAACCAACTACTATGGGTTATCTATTAGAAAGATCAGATATTCAATAATAACAGCATTTCAGCTGTCATACTAGTTAAAACCAACCGCTAATGGGCATACAAGACAAACTATGATAATATCATTTCAACAAACGACCAGGGTTGAGTTTAAAGTAGAATCGAAGTGACAAGAGTTTATGCCTCAAATGATTAAATTTGGAAGAGTTAACGATTTCTGCCACCACTTACCATGTTCTCCTCTACGAATACAGAAACTAGGTTGCGATCCCCAGACCGTGATCACGAGAAGTTATTGCCTCCCATGTTCTAGTTCCTGATTAGCAGCAGTGCAAATAACACGAACTTCAAGCAAAGAGAGAACTGACGAATCAAGGAAACCTGATTACGTCAAGTAAAGATATATCTTCTGGCAAAGTCTAATTTTGAAGTAAGGGAAGAAATAATGAAAAGCTACGACTTGATGACTAGGAATCAGAAATACACGAAGAAAATTCTGATTTAATATTCAACTATAAACCGGGATTGCAGAAACATTGAAGTTGTAATAAACGTATTAAAAACTTTAAGTTGTTTCTGCAGAAAAGAAAGGAATATTCTAGAGAAGACAATGTTGGATTACCATGAGTTACCAAATTTTCGGTATAGCCCATTGCAGTATAAACTCCTGTTTATCTGCAGGCTACAATATTTACTTTTGGAGAAGGAGGTTTCATTAAAAACTGCCCTATGTAGTTTCATAAAACTTTTGATGAGTTGTTCACTCACGTGACTTTCTTTTCTCATATGCAGACTAATCCGAAAACCCTTATTCTTCTACATCAAGTTAATCTAAACAAACGTTGGTAAAAATGATTTATACCTACGAGTCGTGTCCGTAAAATAAGGTATCCAATGCTCTGGAGCAATGAGGAACGCTATTAGGCCATATTCGGCAACACTGGCGTGTAGCTTGGTTTTACCCCTTGAAATCCCCACCACAACGAACCCGTTGCAACCATTAGTCTTGGCTGGGCAGCCGTTTGCGATGGCGCTTCCTATCACTTCCCCCGCCAATTGCGAGTTGCGTGCAGTGATCTGTTTTTTTGAGTCTCAAGGGCAGTACCCCCACTGAAATTCATCGTCAGTTATGCGAAGTCGATGGACCACAGTGTATGGTCGTCAAAAACGTGCGAAAGTGGGTAAGAGAGTTCAAAGACGGACGTGCAGACGTCCATGACGAACAGCATTCTGGTCGCTCTTCGGTTTCAGCAGAAACAATTGCAAAAGTGGAGCAAGAAATGCTTAAATATCGGCGTGTGACCGTTCGCGATTAAATGTAATGTTTAAATCTTAGAACAGGTAGACAGTTATGAATACCTGGGTACAATTAGAAATAAGGATGGAAAAATAGAGCAGGAAATTTTAAACAGAATAAGAAAGGCCAAATCGGTCTACTATCAGATTAATAATACTATTGTGGGAAAAAAGGAAATAACAAAAGATACAAAAATTATAGTACTTAAAACAATAATACTACCTATTCTATTATATGGAGCAGAGAGCTGGACTCTCCTACAGAAACAAGAAAGCAAAATAACAGCTATGGAAATGAGATATTTAAGAAGAGCTGTGGGGAAGAAAAGAAGAGATGTGATTAAAAATGTAACAATAAGGGAAGAGTTCAGTACACACTCCGTTAAAGTAATATTGGAAAATAGACAACTTAAATGGTATGGACATGTACTCCGCATGTCAGAAGAAAGAAAACCCAAACAATATTTAGAAGCAAGACCAGAAGGTAAAAGAATTAGGGGAAGGCCACGCATGTTGTATCAGGAATACATTGGGAAGGATAGGGGGAAAACCATGACAGAAATGAAGAGAATGATAATGGACCGAGAAAAGTGGAGGAAATGGGTAGAAGAGGCTTGTACTCCACGCTTAACAGCACAAAGGAGTTAGAGAAAGAAGAAGAAGACAGTTTCCGAGCTGTGCGAACTTATCCCTGAAGTCAGTAACACTACGATTGACAAGATTTTGACCGAATATTTGCATTATCGCAAAGTAGGTAACAGGTATGTCCCCAAAATGCTTACCGAAGACCATAAACGGCAACGTGTTGAAGCGGCTCAGCGACTATGCAGAACAGGGCAAGGATTTGGGTTCAATTGTCACTGGCGATGAAACCTGGGTGCACTGCACAACACCAGAAACTAAAGAACGTTCTCTTCAGTGGACGCATTCGAATTCGCCGAAGCCGCGAAAGTTCAAACAGACATTTTTTGCCGGCAAAGTGATGGCCAGTGTGTTCTGGGACAGAAAAGGGTATTTTTGTGTGACTTTATGCCTACCGGCACAACAATAAACACCGCTAGCTACTGTGAGACTTTGAAAAGTTATGTTGTGCCATTCAAAATTGAAGGAGGGGGGATGCTGACGAAGGGAGTGATTTTTCATCACTCGTCCCCATACTGCACACGCAACGGCCGATCTCCTGGCCCAGTTCGGATGGGACATCCCCACCCATCCCCCCTACAGTCCAGACTTAGCACCTAGTGATTATCATCTCTTTCCTGTGTTGAAGTCACACCTGGGTGGAACACATTTCCAGACCGACGATGATTTGAAAAACGAGGTTGAGCGCTACCTCCGCAGGAGAGTGCTATGACAAGGGTACACATAAATTGCCACAGCGCATGCAAAAGTGTATCGATCGCAATGGCGATTACGTTGGAAAATTGCTGTAAGTTCCACCTTTCCATCAATCTAACACTTGTTGACAATAAACATGTTTTCAGTTTTAAATAAAGTTGGAGACCTTATTTTACAGACACGCCTTATATTTCTTTGAAGGCACAATAGAAAAGTAGGCATCATACAATAGACTTACGTGACAGTCAAAACTTTTAAGACCTAGGCGGTATATGATGACTTCACATGGCTTTGCATGGAAGGAAGGAATAAAAAACACGAATAGAAACTTCGAATTTAAGGTAAATATAAGTATTTGTCATAATAAATTACACAAAATCTTAAGCTGAGTATCCTTCAAAAATATGACGTGAACCGGAAACTGGAGAACCCCAAAGACCATTACATAAAATACATATTTTCACGTTCTTCTCGGAAAGCAAGTAATTTCCTGACGTAGCATTTAATTTACTGAAACCAGTCTTTTGTTCAGAAATGCGAATATTGATAGTGTTTTGTCTTTGTTTATATTTGTTATATCCACTGATTTATTTGTGGTTATAACAATTTTATAAAATACGTATTATTTAATATAATTTCATAATTTTTATTAAATTCCATATAATATTTAGAAAGCTCCCATCTCTGTATTGAGAGGTAGCATGCCGACTCCCGCTGAAGAAATCCCAAGTTCGAGTTTCGGCCAATGTACCATTGGATAAGGTTCTCGTTATCCGGAGAGATGAACATGTGTAAATTCTAAGCTCTATGGACCCGAGACGGTTTTAAGCATCATTCCCTCCATTTCATTTAACATCCGATATGACTTAATGTTGGAGAACGTTAATTTCAAAGAAAGAAAAATCTTACATGACAAATGCAGCGTACCTACGTCTTAGCTCTCTTATAAATAGTATGTCAATTCCACCAATTGGGACGGAAATTTGCATAATTTTAAATACGTGATAATTATTAAAATACATCTAAAAACTTATTACACAAAATGTTGCTATTTTTAAAGTTCATATTTTATTTCAAATATATAAATACGGTAAATAGATCTTTGATTTATCTAATTAACTCAAGGTAATTTAAGACAATATTTTGATGCTTTTATTATTAAAATCTTCTTTATTTGTCCCTTAATATTGTCAAGACTGGCGGCCGACGCAGATAGTGTAGCGCAGAGATAAAAGGCTTGCCGAAACAGATAAACATAGACAACTAGAAAGTTCTAGTGACATCTTGATTGATAGAGAACATTCCACAACCGTTTGGAAACACGAATGCTTGTATAAAGAGGTGCCGCGATCGCCAGTTAAGAGTCAGAGTGTAATCGGAACTGAGAATCGTCGGCATGCTGCTGTATTTTGAAAGTGAACTCTGGTTGTGGTCAGCGACCTGGTCAATTGTATTTGTGTATGTTACTTAATTCTGCTACTATAAGGGTTGACCCTCCGTAGGGGAGGGGATTCGTCCCTTTCAGCTGCCGTGTTGCGGGCGCTGCGGACCCTTAGCACTCGTGCTACCTCTGACGTTACTAGAGGAAACTCGGGACCAACATTCGAGCCCCTCCTCCGGGAGTTGTTCGGATTGGGATGGTCTCAAGGGGGCAGTGGTTCCCGATACCCGTGGGAATCGGGTACGAGTAAGGACGGGGTTGAGGGAAGCCATTAATTCTCCCGGGTACTAGCCTGCAAAGGTAGTAGAAGGTGTGCTAGATCGCCAGGTGGCCCCACCGAGGTCATATCGGTAGCCTTCACCTTTGGTGTTGGCGCGCTTAAGTGGCGTATCCACTTCCAACCCGTGTTGTGTCCTTGGACCAGATGGGGGGGGGCCTTGTTTGTAACCCAGGTCTTGTCCTATGGAAAGCCCCACGGAGGAAACCGAGCGCCCTTTGGGATAGCTCGGAAAACTCCCTGGTTGAAAGAGGCTCGGGTCTTGTTCCTACCGGATCAAGACTAGTAGTAGTAGAACCTCTGGACTCAAACTGTAAGGGTTGACCTCCCTTAGGGGAGAGGATCCGTCCCTTTAAGCTGCCGTGGTGCGGGCGCTGCGGACCCTTAGCACTCGTGGTACCTCTGACGTTACTAGAGGAACCTCGGGCCGCACATTCGAGCCCCTCCCTCTGGAAGCTTTCCGGATTGGGTTGGTCTCGAGGGGGAAGTGTGTTCCCGCCACCCACGAGAAATTGGGTACCTCCGGCCAGGCTACGGCCGCCCGGAGGGGGTAGAGGGTTGCCTCATAAGTCCCGGGAACTAGCCTGCAGAGCTAGTAGCTGGTGAGCTAGACGCTGGCGGCCCTACCAAGGTTATTTGGTAGCCGGTTCATTAACGACCGGCGCGTAAGTGGCGTATCCACTTCCGTCCTGTCTGCCCTGTGCAGCGGGGCGGGGGCAGTTTATAAAATAGGTACTGTCCTACGGTAAAAAACGAGAGACCCGGGTTCTGGTCCTAAGAGTCTAGGACTAATGGGAGTAGATCCTCTACACTTAACTGTAAGGGTTGACCAAAGTGTGTTTCGACGGAAATAAAAAACATTGTGTACTTCTACAACTTGGATTTTTAATCCTACGAACCCAAAGAGTCACAATATTGTCGACTTTCATTTGTTTCTGTAATGTCACTGGAAAGAGCAAGAAATTTTAAAGTCACAAAGGACTGGTTTAAATAACTAACTATAGGTTTAGTTCCTCGGTCTTACAACTACAATCAAATGTGCAATCTGCAAATTTACATATCAGTCAGTATGAAAAATCATGGCAAATATTTTTAATCAAAGGGATCACAAAACACACCATTTTAGTAGAAAATAGATACCTTTATAGAAATTATTTTAAACTTCTAATGTGACACTCAGGTCTTTTAAGTCCTAGTCCAATGTGATGATTTTAAAATTCATTTTCCTAGCGTGACCAGGGCATGAAAGAACACATAAGGGCTCTGTGTCTGAGGAAAATAAAATATTTGAAAACCAATCTATTAAATATGAAAATCTAGGAAATTATTACCTGAACAGAAAACTTATTTGATATACACTCTATGCTTTAAGAAAACCTACATTTTTACAGCAATTTTGTCTATTTGTTACGCAAAGTCACATAGAATTAATAGGACTTGCAAGGCAAGTCCTGATAACCGAAGATATACACTTAATTTGTCATATAAATATCGGAATGCAATGGTATTTTAATCTGAATCGTTAAAACCATTCTTGAAGATATCGAAATTTTCGAAAATTTTACCAAATTTAGGGCAGGCGGTTCAGGGTTTAGAACTTAGGTCTTCATTTTTGAGCTTTATTCTTCACAATAAACAAAGGTGAACTGGTATCGTTTTCTAATACCTTGTTTTATTAATTATTTATATATTTATGGGATCTTAATAAGTGTATTTCCAGTGCAAACTGGACATCACATTCTTGGGTGGAATGCAATACCTTCTCCACCATATAGCTTTAGAGAGTGTCAAAAGCTAGCAAAATGCATTATTTATTAAATTTTTGATAAAATAAAATGAACTAAGACTAATTTAGCATAGATGTACTCTTTCAAGTTCACGTGTATTCACTATTACAGATTCTCGGAAGGTACTTTACCTATAGCTGCAGGGTATTTTTAAGATGAGCTTACTGTATGAGGAAACATTTTTTAAAGAAAATGTTTTCTACAGTTCAGTCGGTACATGGGGTGGAAAACCCATCAAAAATGACTTTAAGCGCCGATCGCGAATCAATAAATCGCTGGAAAGGCATAAGGGAAGGTCTGAATAATAGTCATGCCATTCACAAAATGCCTTTTAAAGGAAGTTTGATTTGGGTATGGAAATCCCAAGTTTACTCCTTAACCGCGTTAGAGGAGACCATTCTTCAGGCTTTATCTGGGAGTGCGTTAGAGGGAGAGGTGGGGATGTCATTGGTTTACTTACATACTGCCAGGCAAAGGCTTCTGCTGTAATGCGCTAGAGAGCAGCACCAGACGGTGAAACTTCCAAATGAGCGTGCTTCGTTCTTTGTCTGCAATCTTTCGGCCCAAAACTTTCATTCTCTTTTGTCTTTTTATTAGCAATATAATACAATGTCGTAAAGCAAAAACTACTTACGCTTAACCAACACTTTTTATATCCTTCTTCAAAGTTCCATTGAATGTTATGTAAAATAATAAGCGAACTTTACCACCAAAGTTTTGCTTGGCCGAATGGATTAAAAAAAAAAAGATCATTTAGCTTAAATATAGTAGCATCTGACTTATAAAAATAATGTTATGGAAGAATAACCTTGAGAATTTTTTAAAATGGATGGGTTACTAATAATCGTTCAGAAATATTATGAAAATATCTGAAGTAGTTTGTTATATCGGAAAATAACCATTTCCATTATGACACCAATTTCAGGCAAGGGAAAAAATGATATTTTCAAGTCCTTTGCTAATCCTATTACAAAATATTATTAAAAGGGCTCATTCTTCTAATTACCTCACGTAAATCAAGATAAACACTTGGAAAAAGTACGTTTATACATATTAATTGCTAGTAAAATTGGAACAAGTGAACAGCACAGAATTGAGCAATACTGAATTATTTTAAGATCTGGTTGCACAGCGATGCCTTTGAAATTACGTTTTCTTTACACGTCCCAGAGAGAGAGAGAGAGAGAGAGAGAGAGAGAGAGAGAGAGAGAGAGAGAGAGAGAGAGAGAGAGAGAGAGACAGACAGAGAAAAAAGTAACGGTTTCCTACTTGACAAACGTGTAAGTATTTTAATAACACGAATATGTTAAAAATGGTTAACCCTACAAAAAGTAATGCGTGTGCTTAAACGAGACCTACATGTTTGATGTACTAACATGTTCTCTATCTCATAGAGTATATTGTAAATATAATTAGAGGTTATTAATCACACAAATTTTCAGACATATTTTTCATTTGTCATAAATTTGTCTTAGGATTAGGATTTCACTACGGATGGGGTTCGATACGTAGGCCACCATGCTGGGACCCATTGAGCCCATGCCCCCAAGTGGGGCACCCCAGAAAGGAAGGATGAGGAGAGAGGAGACAGAAGGTAGCCGACCCAAGAAGTCACGACAATCCAGAGGACAGGGTCCCTACAGTTTACTTAGATAGAGACTTCCCCCGACAATGGACACTTTCCCCTACTGCGGGACGGCAGCTAACCCAGCAGCTGAGCCCCATAGGTCCCTGGCTGACGGTCCCGAAATGGTCCCAGCAGAGGCGTAGAGGCCGCCAACCGACCTACCGGAGGAAGTAGCATACCTCAGAGCATATCATCCGGCCATGCACCGCCGAGACACCCGCCGACACTTCTACCTTGAAAGAGACCACCAGATGAAATGAAATGGTAACGGAGATGAAATGGAGAGACAGGGCATTCCGGGAATGTAATTAACGTACCCAGCATTCACCTAGCGACCCGGGAAAAGCTCCGGAAAAAACAGTGGGTAAGATAGATCGGCCTCGGAAGAGTGACCGCGCTTAAAGCATCCCCAACCGGCTCTCTTTGCAGGGAAAAACTGTTCTTTCCCCTAACCACAATGTCATAAACATCTTAGGATATACCAACCGGGGTCAGAGGTGAAGAATGTTAGGCACGTGTTTACAGCTGAGAATACCCAGGGTTGCCGTTGTTTAAAATAACGTTTAGAGACAAAATATAAATAAATAAAGCAGATTTCACTGTAAGGAATCGTCAGTGATCTTTTCAAATAAATTTTAAATGTTCAATGTTTCCTATAATAATACATAATGTTACAACGCTTTATAACAACTGAAAAAAGATATATTACCCATGCTGTTATGGTATTAGTACTTATATTACATACAAGAACTAAATGCGTATTATCAGCATAATATCTAAGGAAGTTTTAATAAAACATCATTACTGTTTTAAGGGAGTTAAACTGCATCAGTGTGCATGAAATTGCGAGCTGATATTTACTTGCAAATTAAAGAAACACTTTGGATAATCTGGTTATTAATAATAATTTATAAGCAAAGATTGCACGTTAGAGCTTTGTTTATTGCAATCATGAGCCAATTTATCTTGAAACATTTTTCTTCATTCTATGGCAAAGACAGGTGATGAATTTCAGTTGATTTAACAAAGCAGTAAATACTTTAAAAGTAAAAAAAGGGCAAAGGAATTAAAGAAAAACTAGTAAGGTAACTCTATTACTCTTTTTAAATTCTGGAAGCTTTTTACAAGGATGTCTGCTAATTTTACATGTTTGAATAAAGTTAAGCAGTGTAATTTTTGGGGCCGGGGTGCTTCTGCTAAACACATTTAAATAAATAATCACGTACATTCCGCATAATAATTAAATGTGATAAACGCTTTAGAACTCGAGAAAGGTTAGATATACTGTTAGGTATATATTACAAGTATGAATGGAAATCCATGTTAGCATATCCATGTTAGGTTCGATTCCCACGGTCTCCACATTTTAGTTAAATTACGCAAGTGCTAAACGCTAATAACTATTAAATACTAATAAATTTATAAAACTACACTAACTACACTAAGCAAAACACTATGTAACTTCTATACATATAAGCTTAATTAACATACATAGGAAACACCTTTGCACTGTCTAAGCTAATTTCTGAGGACAAATGAAAAATAAGGCAACAGCGCTCTAACTTGGTGAACGTATTAAGAAGGACCACCCTATATGTTTAAGGGTGGAAAACCCTTATAATTGCTTACATGTGAAGAGGTGTGGTCAGAGGGGTTTGCTTTGATGTTGTTTGGGATGGAATGGACGCGGCTATTATAATCGAACCCGGGCTTCCCGAACGCAGGCCACCACCTGAGCCATCGCACTTCGGTATGCCTTAAACTTATGGTATTTTCATTAAAATTTCATCTACTTTTGAATAAATTAAAATTTTCGAAACAGTTTACATATAGTTAATGTGATCTACCTACTTAACTAGTATTTATAGCTCATTTTTCTGCATTAAGGGAGCCACAGAGTTGCATTTACCGATAAAATCTCGGTATTTTGGGCATCTTCTCCACTCATGTACTATGAATTTGGTAGAGTAAGTAATACATCTTCATATTTCCCAGAACCTTGCCTAAGTTACAAATATCATGCATTCCAGCAGAAGCCTCCATTTCGAGATTTCATTGTAAAATTAGGTTTCAACCATTCCATGAATATCAAAGAATGAGATGACCATAACTTTCCCAACAGAAACAACTACCTTTGCTCTTTTATGGGTTGGTGATGAAGGTGATTTCCACACTGAGCTTTGCTGTTTGCTCTCAGGATCAAAATGATGTAGGCATGTTTCATCAGCAGTGACTACGTTTGAAAGAAACTCTAGATCTTCCTCCAATATCAACTTTAACTGCATGTTACCTCCATTGCAGCGGTAAGCAATACTGAACATGTCTGAACTTGCCTGGTTCTCACAGGCGGGGACCAGGAGTACCAACAGTGAAACTACTACGGCGTGTTTGTTTCACATTAAGCTAACGGAATATAATAGGTTTGAATTTTAGTGCGATATGACGGTAAAAAATTATGATCATTCTTTATTGAACAGCCCTCGTAAACTTTTTATTCAGGATATAATTTCACTAACGCTTTTGATAGAAATATCACTTATATGAGATATTAATATGATAAGCTGAATAGATATACACAGTTTTCTATGAATAGCCTTCACAGTTCTCTTCACTCAGGATGAACCCCATTTACTTGTGTACTACTGGGAAGCCTTTGTACATTAAAGAGCATGTAGATCATGTTAAAATAAAACAAAATCTGTAGTTTATTTTGTAGAGTTGCCCCTTTCCAGATATTAGCTACGTTTTCCCCTTCGCCTTCTGAAGAATTCTCCCAAAACATATAAAACGTCCCTTGTGTATTAGAAACATGTAACAGATCATTTAGGGATACCTGTGACTAACAATTTGAGATCCTGAGGTAATAACGCTAACAGATGTAACTTAGTGCAAATATGATACAACTGAAATTTTGTCAATTTAACTTTGATAGTTTTAAAATATGGTCAAATTTATTTGTTTTTGGTCATGTCACCTGAAAACTCCCTTGCGACAAAATAACCTAAATTTTGAACTAATATTTCAACAACAGGTTCCCAATACATCCATATTTTTAATTTTACCTGGGATTCTCTGTGTCTCAATACCTTTAGGCTCCAGAAATGTTTAAAGGTTTGAATATGGCTTTTTGCTCATGATTTGAAATTGTTGTGTTTTGAAGTACAGAAAGTGGGGCAGAGGAATGTGTGGAAAGCACCATGCTTGCGCTTAACTACACAATTTGAAAAATCAAAATTCCTGTATTTGCTTTGTCACAGAGCAATGAAATTCATGCCATCTAACAAGCAACTATTTCTTAATGTGTTGATAAAGCAAAACATGTAATATAAATTCATAACTTTTCTCAGATGCTTTCTAAGTTGACGTCAGCAAATGAAATGTTCTAAAAACATGTTATTATTAAGTTACACATAACCGCCATAATTGTTTTCACAAAGAATCCAAATTTTTAGGAGAAATAAAGTACTCAGTGATGCATAAAATGACTGTGTTAGAATGTTTATATAGTGAAGTATACAGACAAAAAATATTGAATTTGATACCATTATTCTTTCCCTTAAAATGCACAGATTTTAAATTTTTTTTAAATTCAAAATATTTTACCTGAAAATATCTTTACGGTCATTTTATTAAACATAATGGTTTGTGAAACTACAAAAAGTTTCAGTTCTCTAACATAAGTGGTTTCTGAGAAATGTGTACCCAAATATGTAAAATTGTAACTTGTGTAATGCAAAAAAGTAAAACAACAGGTTTTTCATCAAACTCACCAAAAGTTACAACATTGCTGCACCATAATCTTGTACTTTTCTACACCAGTTTGGATAACAATGAAAGCTCTACAATTACAAAACTCTTCTGAGCTCCATTGTTATCTACGTAAAAGCTGTTGTCATCATCTGGTTGAATGTGAGACAATCTTTTTCTAGAAGCTGAAAATTTACAGCAACTAGTAAGGTTAGACACACTTTCAATCTCACTGTTCCTTGTGATTTTACGACAAAACACTGCCAACCACAACGCTTTACTCTACCTATATTCATAGCAAAGCTTCAAATTACCTTGAATAAATGACACTCAAGTCGATAATTTGAACTGTAAACAAAACTGCAACTATAATCCACATGTACTTCAAATGTAAACAATTCGCCATATTATGAGAGCCTTCTGCAAATACACATGCAGCCACATGTGCAGCATAGATACCAACAACAAGCATAAAATTTACTGCATAGCTCTGCTGCCACAAGTCATAAAGTTATAACAATTTTAATTTCAATGGTTATGTATGTATTTAAAAGGGGGCGTGGACATGGTAACGCCATATTTAAATCACCATTTTAAGGGCTTAAATATTGAAAATACCTATAATGCAATATATTATTGGATTCGTAAAATCTTGCAGATTTTTATAAGATATAAAACAAAAATTTGATTTTTTGAGGCATTCATACGTCCCACTGCCATTAGGCTCCAGAAATGTTTAAAGGTATGAATATGCCTTTTTTGCCTATAATTTGACATTTTTGTGCTTTGAAGTACAGAAGTCTGCTTAAATACATCCCACAATAAAACCCAGAGTAATTTCTATTAAATTTGTCTCTATGAACGTGTGTGGCAAGTTTCACTAGTCTAACAATAACACTGCAACGCAAGGAGCATTTCAAGTGATGAAAACTGCTGAAACTTTCAATAGCGAGAAAACGAGGAATTAGAATTAATATTCATATCTAACACCAGCATTCAGGTAACTTTCAAACTATATTAGAGCATTTAAAAATGGCTTGCGGATGCTATTTAAGCATTCTTTGGAACCAGGAAGGCTTACACTATTTTATAAACTAAAAAGAGGAAAAGGCGATTTCTTAAAAATATTCCTGAAATTTCAGTGATACATTTCCTTTAATCAAAATGTACAGTAATTAAGCGGTTAATGAATACATTATATCGAGCAAGAGGACGCCCTAGTACCTTGTGAAAATCGCATCCGAAGACTCCCAGTATCGATTCCCGGCGAGCGCCCACTCTGATTATACCGGCGCCGTTCTTAGTTTATAGGCAGATATAAACAAAGCGATAAAATGTATCACTCCGCCGGCGACTGTGATTGGAAGGACTATTTGCTCTATTTTATTCCCACGTGGCAAACATGTGCGCTGTAAACGAACTTCGATGCAAGGTTTTACTTTGCCGTTTTCGATGTTTTGAAAACTTATGCGGTAGCTCTTTTACATTGAGATTAAATACAAAGGTGTGAGTACTATGTAATCTGTATAATATATATTTTACTTTTGTACGTTAAAGACTTAATGAATGCTTACAAGGACTACTCAAACATCTGAGTAACCTCACCTCCTTTGTAAATTAAAAAAAAGGCACTGGTCTTTCTGCAGAATAACAGTGCTAAGTAACTACATGTAGCCACTTTGGCACTGACTTGAAAGTTCTACTGGCATGCAACTGAAAACAAAAAAGAATATTAATTTTATGTACCTAATTCAAATCTGACAACGGACAAATTGCTTAAACAACTTTCATTTCCGAGTCCTGCACGACAACAGTATACTCGTATCTTCACGCTCAACAATTACGAGAGCTGTTCAATAAAGATTAATCATAATTTTTACGGTCATAATTTTTTGCACTAAAATTCAATCTTATTGTATTCTGTTAGCTTAATGTGAATCAAACACGCCGTAGTAGTTTCATTGTTGGTACTCAGGTTCCCGCCTGTGAGATCTAGGTTAGTTCAGACATGTTAAGTATCGCCTAACACTACAATGGAGGTAACACGCTAGGAGCTATATGCTGCTTTGAAATTCTGCTTTTGTCTCAACAAATCTTCAGTTGAGGACTATACAATGTTACAGGAGGCCTATGGAGTGTCTGTTCTTCCCTACAGCACAGCTCGAAGTTGGTTTAAAGTGTTTAAAGATGGAAGACAATCAATCTCAAAGGAAAGTGGACCCGGTGGTCCACTTACTGCTCTTACGGAAGAAATATCAACACTGCTGCTGCCATTGTGAGCGAGGATCGACGAATTACCTTAAGATCACGTTCTGAAATACTGAACATTTCATTGGGTGCCACCCACGTGTTGGTGGTGACAGAAACATTACACATGAGACGAGTTTGTGCGCGATGGGATCCAAGACTGTTGATTCCCGAACAAAAGGACATTCGCATACAGGTCTGAATGCAGTTAAAGTTGATGTTAGAGGAAGATCCGCAGTTTCTTTCAGACGTAATTACTGCTGATAAAAAACTTGGCTACATCATTTTGATCCTGAGAGCAAACAGCAAAGCTCAGTGTGGAAATCTCCTTCATCACCAACCCCCCAGAAAGCAAAAGTGGTTGCTTGTTTATCAGCATGTTGTACCTGCACACACATCAGTACCTGGACAATACTGCAGGGATATCCTAAGAACCTTGCAAGTCCATATCAGGCGCAAAAGACCAGATTTCCGTGAAGCAGGCTGGATGCTGCACCACGATAATGCACGGATGCATATTGCCAATGCTGTTGCTGAATATCTTGCAAAAATCAACGTGAAGTGCATCCCTCACCCTCCCTATAGTCCGGATTTAGTACCATGTGACTTTTTCTATTCCATAACTTGAAGCAACGCCTTCGTGGGAGGCATCCATCAGAAGCGATGGTGAAGGCTGTGGAGGTGATTTTAAAGGATCTCTCAAAAAATGGTTCCCAGCATGTATTTGAAGACTGGCAGAAACGCTGGGACAAGTGCATCGCATTCAGGAGAGGGTATTTTGAGAAACACCATCAAAATTATGAGGATGGGTATGGGTACGTTGTCAAAAAATTGTGATCATTCTTTGTTGAACAACCCTCGTATATTTTTTTCAGTTTCTGTTCACAAATTCAAAACCTATGAGGTTAAGCCCGGTGTTGAAGCTCGTTTCTTAAAACTCGTTAATTCGGAATTATTCTTTACTACTTGAGGCAGTTTTTTAATTGTTGGTGGCTCGTTTCTTGCAAAGAGCACTTTTAAAACATGTATCAATATCCCATCCCACAACTGGCTTCTTTTTTGATGTTTTCCTGGGGTGGAAAGCCGGTCCCTTTTTCCCAAATTCGCTTCGAGCGATATTAATACATTCTTAGTACTTAAACACTGGTTTATTTTGCCCAAATATTAAGTCCTCAATTGCTAAAGTCGGCTATTTTTCAAAAAACTTACAAACCACTTTCAAATAATTTGTTTTTACCACTTTTTAACGATTTCCCTCTGCTAAAGTCCTCAATTTCCTCAATTTCCCAATTGCTAAAGTCGGCTATTTTTCACAAAACTTACAAACCACTTTCAAATAATTTGTTTTTACCACTTTTTAACGATTTCCCTCTGTGAGGTTAACATATTGCATGGCAGCATTACCTTCTGCTTTTAAACTTCGCAAGCGCAGCATGCACTCTGATAAATACAAATTAGGCTTACATATACCAAATAAAATACTAATTACTTACTGCTCACTGTCGCATTTATAATAATGTGAAGTTGATTACATTGCTATTTATATTTTATCAATCAAGAGAATTTTCTCATCTTATATTCCTACTGGGTCCATACGGACTCACTTTAAAAAATTCTAATCCAGCACTAAAATTTTCAAATTCATGGCATTTTGTAGTTTTAGGGAATATTCAGAAACCTAAAATAACCTAACTTATTTTTTAAGTAGAATACTTCTAGTTTGGGCTGGAAAGGGTTAAAGCCTTTAAAATGATGCGGAACTATGCAGAGATATACAAGTTAAACAGCTAATGATGTCGCACACGTACTCGTGCTTTTGTTTATATCGCCATATAAACTAAGGACGACCTCGGTATAGTTATGTATTTTTCGTGGTTTCACGAGTTGGTGAGCAAATCTGGGAAGATTCCTCCTCCGCTACTTTTTCTCCACCGTGATCACCTGCTACAGTTGAAGCGTCAGAGGACGGTGTTCTATGTGTTGGATGAAGGTTTTCTCCAGGCGTTGGTCGGACTGTTCACGGACCCCGCCTTCTGTGAGCATCTTCCCTTAATTAACCCCTTTGAGGGAGCCTCGAGCTTGTGGGCAAGCTTGAACGCGCTAAATTTAAATTCTTAAGGTACACTTCGGGTTACTAATACTCACTTTCTGCGGAGGACCACATTCGAAGCGTTAAGAGCCTGCTATGGTCCTCTACCTCTATTTGAAGCTCCGCTCTGCGATATATCTTTACTTTTTATACCTGTATGAGACTTATAAAGTAAATTCATTCGACACTAGATTGGTGTCCTCTATAAACACCGACACGGTTTTGAACCAGAACAAAATGCAGAGAGAGTTTAAGTGCCAAAGTTTTGAGCAGTCATCCTCCTGCTCGGCGCGTATGGGGTAGGAGTAAGAGGGTATTAGTAAGAAAGACGGACATCAGAGTAAACAAGAGGCAAACATGCTTGTAAAGAGAGCTCCCTTGCATATGTTTTTCTCAGAAATTACCGACCGATATGGGAAAGTACACTTTGGAAAGCTTGAATTCTGACTTCGTGCCGCTGTCGAGGTTCACGTCACTCCTTCAGTTGAGGAGACATAATGAACTTTAAAAGTAATATACATTGCGTAAAAGTTTCTATCAACAAGGATTCTTTGTACCCAAAGATGAAAACGGGAAGTTCTGCAAACGTTTGTGTGAAATGTATGTTACACAAGGGCACTAAAGGTCGTTTGACTCAGAGAGTTATTGAACTCCGTCATCTGCCAAGGGCTGGACATCCTGTCACACTCACATCAAGTTGAACGTCGCGGGTGCCGATATTCGCGCGGATCGGGGCTCATTTCACAGAGAGCGGAGTCTCTCAGATAAATCAATGCTGGCAAAAGATTACGTAAAATCTGAGAACATCACCAATTTGGAATGGATAGGTAGTACTCCAATACAGATGTGCAGCCCAGATACCTTGAACATTCGCTGCTTGGAGTTACCTCTTAAATAACAGCCAAACAAGCTATAAAGGCAAAAGTGGTAGAAGGATATATAGATAATTTATGAGTGATGGAGGCATTGCAAAAACAAAAGTGTAATACCACATTTACCTAATATGCTTTGCCACTGTGTATACGAGCTCATTTCAGGCTATACATTTCTAAAATGGAATGAAAATCTGGCTAAAAAAAAATTAAAAAATTTAATGTTTTGCTTTTTACCGGATTTTAGTCTGTGGTTTCCTTTAGCACTTTTGATTTACCAAAATTAATTATATTTATAACTTGTATACGCCTGGAATACTTTTAACCAGTACTACAATTTTCATACGATTTTAAAGCTTTTACAAAACCTCTTTTTTATTTTTTTCGACTTAGCAAATGTTGGACTAATTAACTTCTAATTTTCAGTTTTTAACCAAGGTTTGAAAAGATTACATACTTGTAATGTTATATTTACGCAATTCTTAACTGAAAATTTTCACAGTCAGAGCTTATTAATGTTTTGGATATTCAGAAAATTCCTGTTTTGTTCTCCAGTTGTATATAACGACTGTTTCCTTTTAGCTCAATTAAATCTGCCCATTATACCATTTTTAAGGATGGATTAAAAAAATTTCAACATTGACTAGAATACATTCAGACGTCTCTGTAAAAGGAACTTATCTTCAAAATGGACTTCAATGAAGTGCTCCAAATGTCTCGATAAGGGTTTTATTTGATATTGATGTCATTTACGAGCAAAGCTTAAAGCTATTGACGCCTTCCCTATACGTCATATTGTGATGACGTCTGCAAAATACGGTCTTGGTCTTATATGAATTTTCTACCATGTGTCATAGTGGTGAACTACGAGACATTTTTCTCAAGTTATGAATGGGTGTGTGAACAATCAACACCAGTTAAGTTGTGTAGTAAATTTAGTGGAGGCCATTAAGTTATTTGGAGCTAATTGGAAATAAACGTTTCAGCAACTTAGTACGATAAATTTTAGCTTTCGAGTTATATATTCGTTATTTTCTGACTTCTCGATAATTTTGGTGCTTGTAATAACTATTTCAGGAACAGCAACAAGAAGAGTGAATAGCCGTGAGGTGTTCATATGTTAATAGGAAAGCTTTATTGCGGCGACAGCCATATTATATAGAGCTAGCGCGATCCCTAGGTGCTACGTACCGCCCATAATTGATCACTGCAGTAAAACTGTAAAACAAGATGTAAAATGCATGAAGTTCAGAAATGTATTCTGTTTCATCACCTTAAGTACTGCCATCCTTAGCAAGGTTCCTCCCTTAATTATGGGAAATCTCAAGCTGTTAATTTGTATCTGAAATATTCTTTCCTTTTACTCTCTGGCTTGCTAAGTGTTAAGAATTTTCCTTCCCTTTATATTTTTCAAAACTGACCTACGCACATTTTGTACTCCTCCGCGATGTCTTAAATTTTTAGAACGCCTAAAGTACTACTACATTGATTCGCATTATTTGCTCTCCCTTAACAAGGAAGTTAGCTAAGAATTTCTTCTCCGTGATAAAACTCATGGGCTCCTGCATTTTATATTGATTTTAACATAGGCAGCCATTTATTGCAACTCATTTCTTCATAAATATATAACTATCACCATAAATAATTCTGGCATTCAAAGGATAATGAGAGCCTACCTAAGGCCCATAACAGGCTGCATAAATTTAAAGGAAACCTTTTCGCCAGATGGTTCACCTGTAGAGAAGCATTGCCCCATGAGCTTGTGACGACATTTTCAAACTCTTGACATAAACAATAATATCTACAGAATTAGTTGCCTGACAGGCGCATTAAGCACGTCAATTACTTAATTAATTAATTTTGCTAATCAGCGTCGAGTAAACTCGTAGCTGACGCTAGATGAAAGCTGAGAGATGTTTCATTTATTTACTTCAGAATAAAGCTTAACAACTACATGTACACTGAAATTTTAATTTATGATATAGCATATTGAATTCGAGATTAATAAAAGAAAGCAATCAGCATAAAACGTAATATCGCGTAAATTTCCACGATTCCATAATGGATTACAATGGTGATGAACGCGAAACAAGAGTAATTATTGTAATAACAAAAATGTTTTGTGCCACAGAGGTCTAAAGTCATGCGAAATGATAGAATAAGTCGGAGCTTCAGAGGGATTATATCGGCTCATATTATTTTTAAAATTGAAATTAAAAGATTGGTCAAATGTGGCATCGTACCTGTCATTTAATCTTATCTTTTATTTATTTTATTGCATGTGGATCAACGTCATGGTATTCTTTTGTCATTTTTTAGCCCATAGAGTGTCAAAAACTTCGATTGCTAATGTTTATATAAAGTTATTTCACTACCATTTGAAGCAATATTTTTACTTTCCCTATTATGTAATTACAGGAAGTAGAGGAAATATTGTGTTCCAAAATATAATATATCCCAATCATATCTGAAATCCGTGTTTTCTGACCACCTGAATCCAAAAAGAAAAAGGCCTCTCTGTACGCATGCGTCTACAAACAATGCAACTCAAATAAGAAAGTCGATATATTGGTGATATTTCAAGAAAGCGAAACAAAAGTTTAAACAATTATACTCACAAATAATATATCTCTAACCAAACGTTACATGATAAACAATTTACAAAGATAAGTTTCTTGAAAAACAGCTGTAATAATTTTTAATAAAATACAAATTATTGAAGACACTTGACAATCTCATGACTAATAAATTATATCCCTTAAATCTTCTGGGAACTGTCCCTGACTTTCTCTTCATTCGAAATAAGTTGTGCATAACTGGTTAACCATCAAAGACAGAATATCTTAAAAACAAAACTGGAAATATATTTAAATCGCGTAATTTATATTGTATACAATCTTTTGTTTTATATCTTCTATTGTCTTCTATTATTCAGCATTTTATATATAATTGCATTGGGTGAAATGGGTGAAATGATGCTCAAATGAGTACGAGGTCCATGGAGCTTACATTTACCCAACATTCGTCTTTCAGGTTAAGGGAAAACCCCGGAAAACACCTTATCCAGGTAACTCACCCTAACCGAGATTCGAACTCGGGACCTTCTTAACGTGAGAGATATTTATTTTTAGTGCGTTGCATTTTAAAGTAACCGAAATTTGCTTAAATCAGAAGACGTAATTTACTTTTCCTTCTTTTTCGCTTACTCATTTCATTTATTTATTTACATTGCAAAGAAATAAGCAGTACATACATTTTTGCAAAAATGTATCTTTATTTACATGAAGTATATATAAAAATAAGCGTTCATAAGAATCATTCGACCGGTATTTTTCTTTGTTTAGTCTTCTGAGTAATACATATAACCCGGAAACCTCTGCATCTGATTGGATTGTCTTCTCTGCAAATAACGAGTGTTCTCTTCCCGGTTTACTGTCGGAGCTTTCTATCCTAAGCGAGTTGTCTTTTCAACCTTCCCGTTGTGGAATATAATAATTATTATTCTAGCTGCCCATCACCTGTTATAGGCCAGTAGCTATAAGCGCCTTGACACTATCATCTGGAGTTACCAACAGAACTGGCATGAAATTCGCCTCGAAACAGATCATAGGCCTAAACTTATAACGAAGAAGAATTCATGTAAGCGTGAGCAGATAAAACCATATTAGTGCATGCAATAAGATTTTCCCCCCTCGTACGTCATATCAGGTGTCCCAGGATTCTATCCATAAAGCTTTTTGCATATAATGAATACAAGTCATTTTGAAGGGTAACTTACTTAAGACCTGCAAAACTTATGTAAAACAGTCTGGGGTACGTTCACATGACTTTCCCTACCCATACTTCTAGAAAATACTCTTAGAAAAGCTTGCTCTTACATATATATCTGTCTGTGCGTGAGTGTATATGTTAGTGGGTTGTGATCCTTTTAAGGATGTTATTTCTTTTTATTCAGAGGACTTGGAATACTCAACGAATTAAATTCCAAGCAATTAAAATAGAAATCGGGATGTATTTCAAATACGTTGGAATAGCTTTAATACTTATGTCGTTATAGATATAGGATAAATACTGAGACTTACGCGATTGTCAAATTGTCTAAAAGCAGGTCGCAATACGAAAACCTTGAAATTCTATTCTCTTTACTCTGACAAGAAAAAACAAAACGAATACCTATTAACGTTGAAGAGTATAAAATATTTGTTAAACCAATAATCATGAATATCTATGAAACTAGAGCTTCGCAGATTGTTCTCAGAAAATTCAAACATACATTTTATTTAGTAGGCAAATATCCTACATAATCAGTCGTGTTTTAATCAAGGACATTCAAATCCTTTTGAACAAAAGGTTACCAAAATCTTTTCACATTAAGGTTAGTTTAGGTTTTGCAATCTTCTTGATCACATTTGTGTGAGTAGGTTAAAATATTGTCGACAGGCATTGTTGAGCCGCGGCTGGCGCGTGCGAAAGAGACAGATAGTGCCATCGCTTGTGTGTAGGAGTGTCTTTTTTTTTTTTTTTTTTTTTTTTTTTTTTTTTTTTTTTTTTTTTTTTTGTAATTTACGTCCTCCAACGTTAAGTCATATCGGACGATAAATGGAATGGGTGAAATGGTGTTCAAATGAACCCAGGGTCCATACAGCTTTGAGTTACCCGACATTCGTCTTTTAGGATAAGGAAAACCCCGGAAAAGCCTTATCCGTGCTTGCCGAAAGAGAGAAAGAAAGAGACACATAAGTGTCTGGAAGTTAGTTCTTTCCTAATGCCATCTTGATTGTTAAACAGCGTTCCACTTATTTCTGGAACAGTGGGTGGAGTTATAAAAGAAGCCGCGGCTAGCCAGTCGGGTTAGTTGTCCTTTGAACCCGAAGGTACAACACTGTAACCTTATAAAATAACACAAACCTATAAACCTACATCTCACCCTACAACATCCCAAATTCAATACCTTACCTGCGGTAAAACCCTTAACGTGTGGACACGCAGCAAAAACCTTCTGGCTAATTACAGCCAGCCAGCACGAAGAGCGAGCGAGCGAGCGAGCGAGGACTAGAATTGAGAACTGATAATCGTGTGTGTGTGTGTGTGTGTGTGTGTGTGTGTGTGTGTGTGTGTGTGTGTGTGTGTGTGTGTGTGTGTGTGTGTGTGTGTGTGTGTGTGTGTGTGTTGTGTGTGTGTATGTGTGTAGTTATTAGAAGGTGAATGGTTATGTTTGTGGACGTGTGGCAGACGACCTTGAAGGTTACGTTGGTGTATGTTATTCATTTTAGAGCCCGTAAGGGTTGTAAAAACGTCGTTTTTACCTGAAATAAAGAGCAGTTTGAGTTTCTGCAAACTAGACCTTTAATTCACGAACCCATGAAATCACAATATGGTGAAATTACCTAGTGTCGCATTTAATATAGTTTTTAGTTTTTGTGCTAGGATGTTCATGCGTGTGTGTGTGTCTGTGTGTGTGTGTGTGCGCGCGCGCGTGTGTGTGTTATATTGGGCGGTGACCTTTTCCTAAGGATGTTACTCTTTCAGTTTTTATTTAGAGATCTTGGAATACTCAAACTAATTCGGGATACCATTAGGTACACGAAGTTTTAAAGAAGGGAAATGAATTACTCTTGAAACGTTAGATTTTATTTAATGAATCTTTAAGTCATGGTTTAAACCTAACTTACGTTATGTCAACCTCAGTTAGAAACAACTTAGGATTAGGATTTGGATTTCATTACGAAGGGGATTCGGTACTTAGGGCACCATGCTGGGCCCATTGTTCCTATGTCCCCAAGTGGGGGCACCCCCGTGAGGAAGGATGAGGCGAAGGAGACAGAGGGTGGCCGAACGGAGCCACGATAGTACAGAGGGTAGTGTCCCTACAGTTTACTTGGATAGAGACTTCCCCCGATAGGCCAGGACAACGAGCTCGCTCCCCTACAGCGGTATGGCAACGAGTCCAGCAGCCGAGCCCTAAAGGTCCCAGGCAGGCGATCCGAGCACCAAAGGTCCCTGTCTGGCGGTCCCGAAATGGTCCCTGCAGAGGAGTGGAGACCGGCAACCGACCTACCGGAGAAGGAAGTAGTTTTCCTCAGAGCATATCATCCTGCCATGCACCGCCGAGACACCCGCCGACACTTCTACCCTGAAAGAGACCAGCAGATGGGATACTATGTAAAATGATAATGGAGATGAAATGGAGGAACAGGAAATTCGGGGGATGCAATTAACCTACCCAGCATTCGCCTAGCGACCCGGGAAAACCCCCGAAAATTTCATGGGTCAGGTAAGTCGGTCACGGGAATCCAACCCAGGCCTCCGGAATGCGGGCCACAGACGAAACCACCTGAGCCATCCCACTCGGTGACAACGTATGTAAGTTTCTTATATAAGTTAATTTGTTGAAAGTTATTATAGTTTTCATTGTTGGAAAACACTCCTTGGGTGAATAAAATTGAGGGAAATATGTTCATTTTAATAAGCATAATATTGGTATAATGTGTATACATCTGTGCATATGTGTGCATGTATGTGTACAAGTTTGCCGTACTTTGTGCCCAGGAAAACACTGGGCTTCTGGAGAAAAATTGAAGTTTAGCATGGAAACTTTGTTAAATCTTATCGCCAATAAATAATATTGACGTTTATTAATTATGACAGCAGTAATGATGATTGAGGTGTTAGTTCATGCCAAAGATAGTAATTTGGGAAGATTAAGCATGCCCGAGCTGCTCTAGTGGTTTACATTCCATGCCAAGTTGCAGGAACCCCTGTCCACCATCAACTCATTTATCACCCTGTCATTTGGGGTGGTGTGAATTCTCTCCAAGGGTGCCCCCAGCTCAGCCATGCACTCATCCCTGCCAGGTGGACAGAGGCCAACGAGCAAACATGAATACCTCAGAACAATGTGTAACAAAATTTGCCTAGTCCTACCGTTGTGATGGAGTATTAAGTCTTATGAAAACTATGCCAGATCTGATTTTTTAAACAAAATTAACAATTTTAAAAATCAGTGTCTGGTTTTACAAAACTCAAGATTACAAATTCTTCAAAATTATACATTGGAAATGATAAACAGAAAGGCAATATCATGTCTTAGGCTGGGAGGATGAAAAACTCCTGAGATGATGGTTGTAGAAATATTTGTCCATTAGGTGTGGAACAGAAAGCCTGGGCACACATTTTCTGAACATAAAACAGATGTGGTTAATACCACACAAATACATATATATTTCTAAAGAGCATGTATGGTTTTTTATGTACGTGACAATAATATGCAATTAAACCGGGAAAGTCTAAGTAATTTTTTATTTTGAAAACTAAATATTAACACAAATCATGATTAACGATGTTGCTTAGATGCCAGTGGAGTACGGATTTGAAATAACATGATCGTGAGTTGTAAATTATGGCCCGGTACCCTAGGTACAGCTAGGCTTTTATGTGAGCAAAATGTTGGGCATAATTCCTTGAAATCTATGGATTACAGTTTAGATTTTGGAAAAAAAAATTAATAAACATATACGAGAGGGGAGCCAAAAAAACCGAACTCCGAGGGCGCTGCCACTCGTAGACGTAGTGTAGTGTTCTCACGCTAGATGGTGTAAGTAGAGACCTTCATGAAACAGCTATGCACATGGCGTCAGTGTAGAGCTGAAGTGCGGGTGTGGTATTGCGTTTCTCTGACTGTTGGCGGGTTAGCTCTGCGAAGTCGTTATGGCAACTTTAAAAGAACAAAGTGTGTGTGTGTGTTTGTTTGTGTGTGTGTGTGTGTGTGTGTGTGTGTGTGTGTGTGTGAAATTTTGCTTCCTGCTTAAAAGAAACTGCAACGGAGACACACCAAGTGCTTCAGGAAGCTTTCCAGGAGAACGCTATGAGCCGCACACAGGTTTTCGAGTGGTTTGGGTGCTTTAAACGTGGTGAGATGTGTATTGGAAGACCAAGCTCGTTCTGAACGCCCTTCAATATCACAAAATGAGGAGAAGATTGAAAAGGTCCCCCAAAAAATCAACGAGGATCGTTACCAAACGATCGACCAAGTTTCAGCAGCGACAGGAATCAGTTGGAGCTCGTGCCAGCGGATTTTGAGGGGGGATTTGCACATGAGACTTCTTGCTGCTAAATTTGATCCGAGCCTTCTCACAGAGGAACACAAAACCGTCCGCATGAATGTGTGTCAGGACTTGAAAACAGAGATTGCACGTGATCCAAACTTCTTGAACAATCATTACAGGGGATGAAAGTTTGTGTTACGGGTATTACTCAGAAACCAAGCAAGCGTCAAGCCAGTGGAGGACTCTCAACTCTCCCAGACCAAAAAAGCAAGGCAAGTGAGGTCAAATGTGAAGACGATGAGCACTATCTTTTTTGGTGTTCGTGGAATTGTGCATCGGGAATTCGTACCCCTTGGCCAGACTGTTAACCAGCACTTTTACTTGAATTTTTAAGGTGTCTGTGAGGAGGAAACGCCCGGAACTTTGACGATCAGGTGACTGGTTTCTGTATCACGAGAGTGCTCCAGCACACACGGCCTTACGAGTGACCCACTATTTGGGATTTCAGAGGTGGTCTCTCATTACCCACGCCAGACCTAGCCCAGTGCAACGTTTTCCTAATTCCACGAATGAAAAAAACGCTGACGGGTTGGAGCCGGTAAAACAGCTTCGCAAAGGGCACTGGACAATGTCAAACTTGAAGAGTTCCAAACCTGCTTCCAACAGTGGAAAAAGAAACTTGACAATTGCATCGCATGAAATGGAGAGTATTTTGAAGGTGACTGAAGTAATTTTGTAAAAAGATTAATCAATAAAGTTTTTATGACAACAATGCGGTTTCTTTTGGTACCCCCCTCGTATAATATATTTACAATATTAAGAAATTGTGTGGAATTTAAAAAAACTAGGTGATACAAATTCCGACATTGCACTTTACAAATTCTATGCGAACGCGAGGGTTGCAAGATCCCTCGGCAAAACGGCGTCGTTGATTTGTTGGAACAATCATGAGCTGAAGACCATCTAGTCTTATGTGATCAGACATTCTAATCCTTGTCGTGCTCCATTGCGAGGTGCGCGTTCGTCTTCCAGATTTGGGAGAACTTGCATGTTTAGTGAGGTATATGGTAACTACATCTCTTCTGAGTTCAAACTGAGGTATCTCTCTTCCTGATTTGCGCAAAAGAATTCAGGCGTAATGAACCATTGTGTTCAAGAGCCATATAAAAGTGGACCACCACCACTTTTTCCCTGGTATTCCAATTCTGTACAACGATACATTTTCGCCCATGCTATCTGTACCTTCCATGAAGCGGTTGTCTTAGCCTATTACATTTTCGATTGAAAATGTAACTTCTTTACTATGTGTATGCTCTTTTCATTTTCTTCATTTGTTCTGTTGGCGATGAGCACAATAAGGCACTCAATTTTCGCGTATTGTACCTGTGTAACCGTATCTCCCTCTGCGAAAATGGTTCATCAAGTTCAAACAAGTAAATAAGTTTGGAAAGATAGAGTCAGACTGAAAAATTCAATGCCATAGCTGGGATTTTAACCATAGATCTTCTGGTTGCCGTTTAGCCACTGTAACCCTTGAGCTACTATGGCCAGCGTGCCGATATGACATTAAATTCTCCAACACAAGTCAGTAGGCACGTTGGCCATAGTAGTTCAAAGGTCAGGGCGGCTGGACGGCAACCAGAAGATCCGTGGTTGAAATCCCGGCTATGGCATTAAGTTTTTCAGTCTGACTCTATCTTTCTATACTTAAGCCTATACACAGCCAGTGTGAAAAAAACAATTAATTTCCAGTAATAAGTTGTCAAAATAAAGCTTCAAGGGAAATTTCTTCATTATATCTGGCAGCTTGTATATGAAGCAGCAAATGGATGGCGCAAAGGAGTTCCACGTTGGCGGGACAGTTTGAAGCAATAAAATGTGTGTAGCTCAGGGTAAAGCAATGAGGTTTCTCTCAGGGTATGCGTGGGTATGTATGAGTAATGATGGTTCTAATAACACTGGGGTACAAGCTTCAAACTGGTTTAAGGGCACTGGGAGGTTATTTTTACCCAGACAAGGCTAATTTTTACCAATATTAAAATTTGAATATATTGAAAACTAAACATTAACAGAAATTGAAATTCGATATGATTACTGCATAAGGATTTGTGAATTTAACTACTGTATAATATTTAAATTACTTTCACATAGGTCCATGCAAATGGGGCATAAATCACACCGTGTGTCCTGAAAAATATAGTGCACCCTATATTTCAGGTGTACTTTACTTGTAGGAATTTAAAGCTACGTGTACCAAGTTTTACCCTAAATAACCTCAGATACAGTTTTATAATATCGGCTAAATGAAAATCACACATAGTTTATACTATTCACATTAAAAATTAATTAGTTTTGAGTTAAAAAGAAAAAAAGATAATATTTTCAAGGACTGAATATTTGTTTTCATCCATTTTATAAATTACATGAATATATATTTTAGCCGAATGTGTTCAAGAAACATTGATAAATTACTACTACAAATTCTGTGTCAGTATCTTTTATAGTTTTTGAGAAACGTGCGCTTAAAGTATGAAAATTCAAGGTTTTGGGAAATTACGATCAAAGATTAAGCACAATTCTCAGGAAGTTGGCGTATCATTACGCCGCGCTGTTTAAATTGAAGAATTAAAGGACTTTAATACCAGCTGACAATCTATGTTATATATCATTTTAAAGCTGAAGAATTATATAATTTATTAACATTAAAAACAAAAAATGGATGAGTGCTTCATTTTATCACCACATCAAACTTGAAGTTGCCGACCAAGGGTTAGCAATATCACTGTTTGGAGTTACTGTATGTGAAATGCTTATTACTCGATAATCCTTAATTCGTTCTTCGCGTACATATGAACCGAAAAAATCTCTCATCGTTTCGGGTCTGCCTTGCCCAAGACAGAGGCGACGGCTTTCTTAATCGGTCCCAAGCCACGCACTCTCTGTCCTTACACTATGCACAGCTGTGCGTGGATGTGTAACTTTCACTTCTGGAAGTCCTCTTTCCACATAAGGATTCCCTTTGTGACTATTTTGTCCATTGTGATTATTAGTCTCGGTCATGCCATTATTAAGGATCCGAAGAATACCCTCTTCAAAGTCAAGTGCTTACCCTTTATAATTCTGTTTCGCCTGTGTCTTTTGTTACACAGCTCAACCAAATTCCCCTGTTCGTGTGGTAACAAATACCTCTCCAATATTACTTTGAAATCCATCACGATTCTTTAGTTTTTGCAATTCTTCAATTTCTGTGTCATATACCATAGCTACAATTCATGCTGCAGCTTTGCTAAATTTTGCGTCATACTGGCTGTTAGCAGTAGAATTTTTCCCTTAATACACAACAAAGTATTGATGCACCAAACTTTATAGCCGAATTGAATCGGCTTTCCCCGAATAAACTGCTTATAGCCATGCCAACCATAATACGGGATCATACACTTATCATATACCAGTTTTTGTTCATCACTGAACTGCTGCTGATAGTTTGAATTATGCTTATTAGGTGTCTCAACTTCTGTTTGACATGTTTCTCGTTATTACTGTCCGCGCAATGATACTAATATATAATAATGCATCTGTATATTATCATTGATAAGCCTCTAAAATATATAACTGAAATAATACACTGAACATGAAAATGGGTAATTGTAAGAAATATAACCGTATTAAGCATTTATAATATATGTATCTCCCTCATTTATGTGCTTTCATTTCACTAAATTCACGTTATAAAACAAGTCTTCTGAATAAAATTATAATATACCGATTGCTACTCCTAATGTTTACACACGGCTGGTGTGAAAAAAGAAATTAATTTCTAAGAATATTACTAAATTATACGAGGTACGTCCAGAAAGTACGTTCTGTTTGGTAATAAAATTAAATTTTGTAAATATACAGAAAAGTTATTTATTACAAAACTTTCTAGAGCTCTTAAACTACTTTTCCACATAATTGCCGAAAGTTTGCAGGCATTTGTCATAGCGAGGAACAAGTTTTTGTATACCTACTTTATAGAAGTTTGCCGCCTGTGTCTTCAACCAGTTGGAAACACTTTCTCTCAGCTCTTCGTCATTGTTGAAGTGTTGGCCGCCAAGGAAAGATTTGAGATGCAAAAGCAGATGAAAGTCGCTAGGAGCAAGTTCAGGGCTGTACGGAGGGTGGTCAAACAGGCCCCAGCCAAATCCCTGTACGATGTTTTTCGTCGCATTTGCAGTGTGTGGTCGTGCGTTGTCGTGAAGAAACACAACACCTTTTGACAGCCGATAAATTTCAATTGGTTTCACTTTCCTAGAATTCAGAAAACGAATCACAGATCTGATTTCACAAGCGGCGGGATTTTCAACCAACATCGACATTGTAAACAAGCACAACAACGCGTACGTGGCCGACAGCGATCTCACAATGGCACACGCTTCTTTTCCTTGATACAGAGCGTCTACCGCTCATGTACGGAACTGCGATCGCAGCGCTTCAGCGGAGATGAGTTGAAACAGAACTTACTTTCTGAACGCCCCTTGTATAAAACTACTAACAACAGCTTCATTTGTTATTAATGATTTTAAAATAATGCAAGGTGCTTCTTTTCCAAAGTGTACACTTCTGATTGGTTTTGTTAATTTCTTCGTAATGGGATAAAATCATATGCTCTGGCTTCCTCACAACTCAAGCAATAGTAGTCGCTTAAAACAAATTGTAAGGTGAGGAGTCCTATAAAACTTGCTCATCAAAGTTATAGTTTAAAAGAAATGTATATAAAATTAAGCAGAGACATGATATTTATCTGATTTTAAAAAGATTAGATACCAAGAATATAATGAACCATTAGGTGAGTAGAAGATGTCAGTGGTGCATTGGTTTAAGATAAGCTACAGATTTTACAATTGCAGGAAAAGATGAAAGCACTTCTGAATGATATGAGCTTAATGCAATAACATGCAGAAAACATCATGTTGATAATTTCGGATTATTAGGTGGTTAACTGTGGAAAGATACTTAAGTACAATTGTTTACTAGTATGATTATTGCTCATACATGTGTTCTTTGCAGTAATCAATACGTTTTATTAAGGGAAGAATAGTCTATAAATTGATACCGAAATTAAAGGATGTAATGCATTAAAAGAAATGTTGGATCTTTGTTACAACACGTGCAGGGGCAGTTCGTTGAGTTGTGTAAGAAAAGACACGTGAGAAAGAGGTTTTCTTGGCAATAATCCTAAATAAATGACACTTGACTCTGTTTGAAAAGGTATTCTTCGGACCCTTAATAATGGCATGGCCGAGACTAATAACCACAATGGACAAAATAGTCACAAAGGAAACCTCTGTGTAAAAAAAGAGGACTTCCAGAAGTGAAAGTTACACACACCCACGCGCAGCTGTGCCAAGTGAAGACAGTCCGCGGCTTGAGGCCGATTAAGGCAGTTATCTGGTTCTATCTCGGTCAAAGGCAGACCAGAAGCGATGAGAGAAGATATTTGTAGGTTCATATGTACATGAAGATATATTGGTTCATACGTAGCGAATTAAGTATTATCGAGTAATAAGCACTCCACCTACAGTGACTCTAAACAGTGATGTATTGGTAACCCTTGGTCGGCAACTTCGAATTTGAGGTGATAAAAAGAAGCAGTATTTAAATCAGTTTAAAACGGGCATTCCAGTGTCATTATAACCATCCTTACTTATACATATCCACGCATACTCTGAGACAAATCACATTCCTCTACCCTGCTGTAACTTATTTGCGTCAAACTGTCGTGCCAAAGTGAAATTCTTTGCGCGACCAACTTTTCCGCTACGAAATGTAGTTGCATTTAGAATTTTCACACCAACCTTTGCGTAGTCTACCGACAGATTACTTCACCATTGCTGTCTTTTGTGGAGTGGAAGAGGCGAGCCGTCATCGAGGGTCTGCCTGGAGGAGCGAGAAAGGGTTTCGTCCGCCTGTTATCTTTTGGCTGAAGTCATGGTAGAGGGTTGACTTCAAGAACAGCCTGTAGCTCACGTGACAAACTGAAGTCACAAGGCTGGGATGAAACTGGGTAATTACTTTCGGGATGGTATTTCCAGAAATTTGTAATAAGTTTCCTTATTATCCCTCGGTGAGGCGACTTACCTTCCTCAAGATGGAGAACCGATGATTTCTCCGGCTTCCTTGTCACTGCGATGATGTAGACTTGACTATTCACCAGTAGCTCCGTCGATGAGCGATGAACTCTGTAATCTGAGGCAGTAGTACGTCGCCAGTAACAGATGGGTAGATGGTGGCAACAAAATTTATTTAAAACTCTGTTTTACTTTTTGAGAATTTATTTTCTTACTGAATTATTACACAGCCGATGCTTTAAAACACGATTTACAAACATCGTAGTGAACGCAACAGCGTGCCACTCATCATTTACGTATTTTCTTTTGCGACGCGTACTTGATGAGCCTTTTCACTAGTCGCTAAACCGTAGATAAAATTACTTCTGTAACTTGCCGGAACCTAGCAGTCCTCTTGCAATTTAATAGTGCGTCTGTGCCCGAGACGATATCTATAACACGTCTGACTACATCGAAAGAATCAGAAGGAATGAGAGCTTCCACAAGTGTAGATGAAATCAAATTAAAATTTTTACTGAACTCGGATTGCTTCATTCTACAATGTCTTGTTGCTAAGGGACCAAAATTTGAATTTGATTGGCTTGACGTCAAAGGTTGAATTTCTGGAAAGTTCCATAACTTGGAATGATAATAAATCTAGGCAATCTGTTGCGTCACAAACAAAGCCATCTTGGTTTAGCCTTTCCATTAGTTTCAGAGGGCCATGTTTGCATTACATCTCCATATATGGAAATTTTAATGAATTTCTTGAATTATCTGAAAATTCAGCTTCAAATTTCTAGTTTCAGAAAGATCTACCGCACCATATATATAACCCAAGGGAGTCAGTAGTGAGACAGTAGTACAAAGTTATAGTGAGAGCAGTGTGTTTTATGTTTGTAGTTGAATGCGGCTCCCTGAGGAAGGAGTCGGCGCCTTGGAGCATTTCACGAAGGAGTTGGTTAGTGAGCAATGTATAGCTCACTTGATACCGAAATTAAACGATGCAATGAATAAAGAATCGTAATGCATTTCAAAGGAACATTCTATATTTGTTGAAACGCGTACAGGTGCAGTTGGGTTGAATAGTTTTAACAAAAGAGATGGGAGAAAGCGGGTTCTTAGCAGGGATTCTAAGCGGAAAACACTTGATTCCGTCTGAAAAGGCGTTTGACGGACCCGTAAAATGCATTTGACATACGATAACTCTGAACAGTGATGTGGCCTTTCCTCCCTCGCTGCGTCTGCTGCTACTCTGTCTCTGGTATCAGCCACTCTGGATGTGACCTTAGCAGCCTGGATCCCGGTGATCTGGTCGCCTAGTAGATTGCTCTATGAGTTGACTATTCTTTGCCCTGGCTAGTCATTAGAGCTGAGACCACGCTATCTACAGGGTATGCGTGAGATAGGTTGACGAAATAAAAACAACACAATTCATCGTATCCGCTTTACTATTCAGTTCGTTTCGTGCTCACAGTTTATCAGGAGTTGCCGCCGCGTTCAGATCGAATTACTCTAGATTTCCACTATCAAGTTAAAACTATACTGAATTGCTGAAATCTATCACGATGGAATAAATTACTAACACTGTTTTGAAAGTATACTTCGCCGCTTAATTCACTGCTGAGAGATCTTGTTCCTTAATAAGATTCTCATTATTGATTGTACTTCTCGGCGCAATCCGACGTTTGTGTCCCCGGAAGGCAAAACACGTCTACACTGTATCACGTCTCAGACTAGAAGACCGACGCTAAAACCTAATATTCCTTACCAAAACAGATATAGCCTCGCCTCCAGCTGGATTTCTCTGAAAAACTCTAGTTAGCGAGCTACAACCACGCGGACATTTCCCCGAAATACTGGTTTGGGCCAGGTTTGGACCGGTCTACTAATGACCCAGGTGGCGACCCTCCCGTGACCACAGCCTTTCGACGGAACATTTTCATCCATATAGACCAGCAACTTTATTACATAGCTCTGGGTTAAAATACTTATTCGCATTCTAGTAATTGAATCTAAATGCTGTTGCTTCGTTTCATGAACTTATCCATCTGTAATATTCATTATCTTAAATTCTTTCACCTTACTTCCTCATTATAATTTAATTATCATTTTATTCATTGTTAAAATCGAATTCAATCATACGGCTGATAAATACGGCATCAGTGATATAGCAAAAATAGAGTAGTTACAGGCAAACTTTTTGATTTTTGTCACAGTATGCTATACATTTTGACGCACTTACTGTTTATTGACTATTATAAAGCTTTTGACACAGTATCACGATTGATACTGTGGAAAATTTTAAATAATAGAGATAAAAAGTATGCACATTGACACAAAAATAAAAATAAATAAAAGAGAACCAGTAATAGTTAATGGTGGCGTAATACAAAGTTGTCCTTTATCAACCGCACCTTTTAATTTGTATGTTGACGAAATAGTAAGGATGTGGTCGAATAAAGTCAATGGAGGCATTAATGTATCATGAGCTAAAATGAGAACTATGTTGTATACAGATGATCACATAATATTGGCCACAAATGATGATGGCCTGCAGAAAATGCTGTATAGTCTAGAAAAAATTGCTACAGAATATGGAATGAAAATATCAGCAAATAAATCTAAAACCATGGTATTTAAAGGAATTAATCCAGTAAGGTCAAAAATAGTGTTACATAACATAATAATTGAATAGAAATAACACTTTAAGTATTTAGAATGTAATGTCTCATACCAAAGGGAAGCTGATATAATAGAGAAAGTAAATAAATTTTACTATATAACAGGCCCAATAAAAATAATATTAAGAAATAAAGCAAGAAAGGACTCTATAATAAAGCTATACAAAACAATGGAAATACCAACTCTTATCTATGGATCAGAAACATGGACACTATCAAAAGGAAATAGTACGAGAATACAGTCATCAGAAATGAAATTCATAAGAGCAATAGTTGGATATACCAAAATTTATAAAAACGTAGTCAGGATATTAGGACAGAATTAAAAGTAGAAGAAATAAATCATACTATTGAAAGAAATAGAAATCAATGGAAAGAACATGTTCAGAGGATGAATAATAACAGAATACCAAAAATAGACTTAAACTATAAACCTATAGGAAGAAAAAACCAGGGAAGACCGAAGAAAAGATGGGCAGCCCAATTTGGAGCCGGAACGGGTTAAACAATCCAAAGCCGTGAGGTAGAAGAAGAAGAAGAATGCTATACATTTTAATTAATGTTACCTAATCTTGAAATTTACCACATACACATGGCAGCATTCAAAGCAACGCACGCACCCACTCCACTGCATTTACTCCTCCTTTGACGGTTACCTTAATTAACTCAAAGCCAAAATCTTTGTCATTACCTAGTTACAGCATGCGAGGATAAAGCGTATGGAGTACCTAATCAAGAAGCAGCTAACCTGTTTATAGCTTCCAACATCCATGCTCTTACCTTAAGCTTAAATTCGGGTCCAAGAAACTGCCAGCTAAGTCGCAAATATCTGTATCTTCATCAATCACTGTCAGTGATCACTTTCGAAGTAAGTAATCCGAAAAAAAAATCACACACGTAATCACGTAACTGCTAGCGGCAAAAGCCAAACCAAACGTGAAACAGCTGAAGTACAGGACGATCTTAAGGGAGCGAGTAATCGATGAAAAGGAGGTAATCGATTGCGGTTTGAACCGATGATAGGCGGATGACTGATGGATACAGCAACGTTCCATTTCAAGAATTAGCTTTCAGATGCTGTATTGATGCATCTTGGAGCATGTAACGTCTCTGTTTTAAGGAATCATACATTACGAATATGTGATTATCTTATATATATATATATATAAATATATATTCCTTCATAATGGTGATACCGAAATTAAGGAATGCAATTAACAAAGTATCGTAATGGATTTCAAAGGAATGTATATTTGTTGAAAAGCGTGCACGTGCAGTTGAGTTGAATAGCAGCTGAGTTGAATAGTTTTAACAAAAGAAAACGTAAGAAAGAACTTTCTTAGCAAGAATCTTAAATGGGTAACATTTGTCTTCGTTTGAATAGGTATTCTACGGACCGTTAATAATGGCATAATCGAGACTCATAATCACAATGGACAAAATAGTCACAAAGGAGTTTTGGGTGAATAAAGAGGGCTTCCAGAAGTGAAAGCTACACACAAAGACACGCACAGCTGTGCACAGTGAGAACAGACAGTCCGTGGCGAGCAGGCCATTAATACGTTCCTCTGACTCTATCTTGGGCGAAGGCAAGAATTAAGTGTTATCGCGTACCAAGCATTCTACATACTGTGACTTTGGGGATTCGTGAAATTAAAAGTCCAATTGCACAAACTCAAAATGTTCTTTATTTCCACCGAATTACAGTTGGAACACTTGCCGATTACATAGAATTACGTAGCGCACACAATTGCAATTCACCAGTTCGTCTGTCACAGGTCCACTCTGCATTCGCAATTACGTACAACTCCTCCGATGCACGTACACAGTCTCTCAGTCCGTTCACTAGCACGGCGCTCCTCCGGCTGCTAGCCAAGAACTCAACTGAACTCGTTCCCTGCAGGCCTTATATAGGGAAGATCGCCGTTTCTGGAAGTCTCGCGGTTCAGTGAATCTTCGCGACCGTTCCAGATGCCAGGGAGGGGGAAAGAGATGGCTAGTGATGTTTTTCCGACCATCCCCCTCGTTAGCGCTAAAAGATAAATGGGTAGGCGTGGTTTGAATGCCTCTTGTCACCTATCTGGCTGCTAACTGGTCGGGCCTTCCGATAATTAGGTGACAATACGCTAACTCTGAACAGTGAAATATTTATAACCTTGGTCGGCAACTTTGAGTTTGATGTGATGATAAAAAGAAGCAGTCATTAAATCAGTTTGAAAAGGGCATTCCAGTGTCATTAGAACCATCCTTACTTACATCCTCGTATACCCTGAGAGTACCCTACCCTGCGCTACCCATACTTTTTATTCGCTTCAATGGTCACTGTCCACTGGATCTCATTAGGCGATGCTTCTCCTGCCTGTCCATTTAAGGCAAAATTCTTCCGTCCCCAGAAGGTAACTGTTCTAAGAGTCTTTGGTACAAACCCTACGGAGCTAGTAACCTATGCTATTACAAAAACATCTTCCCGTATAGCAATAAATATAATTTGTATAGGTCAGACTGAAAAATTCAATGTCATTGCCTGGATTTGAACCACAAATTTCCCAGTCTCCGTCCGGTTACTCTTAACCATTGGACTACCATGGCCAACATGTCAGCATGACATTAAATTCTCCAAATGACTCGTAACCATCAGGGGTTATCTTGTACAATACGTTACGCACCTCTTGTGGCTATTTACTATGCCGTGAGTACTTAAATCCCAGGTCTTATACGTAGTTACCACTGTTAGGTTAATTTAATGGAAATGCATCGTTCTTCCACACTAGACGTGTGTAGGCTAAGATTTGCAATATAATGTATGTTAATTTGATTTATTACAGCTTACTTCGGCTGTGTGATGCTTGCTTTTTTCTCTGTGTTAAGTTGCATAATCCTCTAAGGAGGTTTATAAAGCTTAATGTTCGAAGAAACCCAAGTTTTGGTCTCCATCATACTTTATATACAGATGTAGTCCTTACACTATCACTCACCACAAAATTTCCATTTAATCAAAGCAAATTTTAAACCTCTCATTCACATCTAAAACTCTACATTTCACTGTGACCTGACAAATTCCAGGAAAGTCGTTCCGATTATACTTTGCCTACTGTTTATCTGAACTACTGACTCCAGAAACTAACTGAACACCAAGAATGACTTAAGCTAATTGCCTTAGCTACACTGATTTAAAATGAAATCGTATACAACTCTTAATTGGTTAACTAAAGGATTCTTCTTCGGACAAAATTAAGCCTCGCTTTTCAAATGATTTTAACGCATATTATTTACTGAAATTATTTGTCTATCTCCCTATAAACTTTTATAAAATTATTACCTTGTGTTACCAGCAAATCATTCGTTTCTTTTCTTATTGTTATTATTTTAATCATTATCATCATCGTCAATATCATTATTAGGTATTATCATTAATTATGAGATTCTTAATGAGATAATCGTATTACAACAAGATGTACAGGATGTTAATGAACTATACTGAAAATACTTTCAAAGCAAGTGGACATTTTCAAAACAAATAAGCTGAGATAGGAGACGTACAGACTGTTGTTTCAAATGAGGAAATTACGGCTATAAGTTTCTTAAGTGGCAGTAGGCCACTGCTAATGATCATAACACTTTTTTTTGGCCTTCGGTAAAATCCCATATGGCCATCGTAGGGAAGATGATAACACTTGAGTGCCCAACATGAGAAGTTGAAGAGACCTGTCGGAACCTCCCTCTGGCGAAACGGTAATGACATTGGCCTTCAAGTGAAATGTAAACAAGTTCGAGTCCCCTTCACTTTTTGTCGTCCTTTGTTTATATTTATATTTTTTATTTTTTTGGTATTTTTTAAATATTTTGTATAAGCTTTTAAACCTTGTTAGGTATATATATTTTATGGAGTAAGTTCACTTCGTCAGTACCATGAATTACAGCTATTTGTAACAAATGTTGAATGCTGCTTAATACTTGGGCATGCTGTACGTCTAAATGGGAGTTAGTTTAAAGGATGAACGAACTTACATAAAATAAAAGGTAAATGCAACTATTTACCTCAGGTTTATAGGAACTGATCGAAATGGCGACCTAAGTTTTCAATGGAAATTTGACAGCGGCGAAGGAACGACTGTAGCACTCTGTCCAAGTGTGTTCAGTAACTTGTGTGTTGAATAACTGCACATGCTGCTATTATCTGGGCCGCCACATTGGCACCATATGGATTTGCACCATAATATATTATTTTGTACGGATAATATGTTTGCGCCAGTAATTCGAAGCTAATGTGTGTATTTTTATTCTTAGGTTGACACCACGTTAACACGGTGAAACATATGTTATGATTGAAAGAATTAAACTGTTCAAGGAAACCATTTTCCAATCCACTTGTAGACTGCGGACTAACGCGAGCGTAATGTGCGTGGTGTGGTTAAAAATTACCACAACATTTTAAGAGTTAAAATAATTAAAATTGTCAAAACTCCTTGATTAAAATATATGATAGAAGTATATGATAGTAATCATTTGATAGTCAATTAACAAAGCGCTCCCTTTGACATACGTTTATATTCAATTTCTTTTAATTAGATATTTGTGATGTGTATTATCTGTTCTGGTCACAATTAATGAAAACTAAAGATGTTATTCATTATGCTATGTTATGATATTCATATCGAAACTTTATAAACGACACCATGGGACAGGAATTTGTGACCATTCGTCGTTAATTTATCTACGTCTTCATCAGCCACGCGTTCGGGCGCAATTTGGGACAGGATTTCTATGTTGGACGCACAATTCTTTCTCTTCTCGTGTGAGTTTTTGCGGCTATCTATTTCCTCTGGTCACCAATTGTATCATCTTATTCTAAATAAGAGTCATGAGACATCTGTTTTTCAGGCGTGGTTCGGAATAAAGTCTTGGAGAAGTCAAATTCTGTAACTATTTAATTGTATTATCTAGATTACATTTTGCTTGAACTTCCTTTCCCAGTCACTTCCAACATGTCGATAAATTCTTACTTTGTTACATTTATACAGTTTCAAGCTATTACTTAAATGTTCCTGATCTAGTACCACTATTCAGCACACTCCAACATTACAACAAAAATCTCTCTCTATACCAAGATTATTGATTTTTCGTAACTATCGTTTCTTCTCTCTTAATTTTGTGATTGGCCATTTTAATACCACGTCACAACATTACGTCATATTACGTCATACAATTATTACTTCGGCCAATCACACAATTACATACATTTTACATATTTAAATTATTAAATATATTTATATAATCATTTTTTATAAATTTATAAACTTTTCATACTTCAAACATAACCCAAAAGTACTGTTACTACCATTATTATAACTTGACAAAAGAGTACACACAAAGTTTGTGGAACTGTCAGAGTGGAATGGCTTTGACAGAAAGTCGTTGTCGGGTCAGCTAGTATCAAATACAAAACAATCACCAACCTCATATGGAGGTAAATAAGACAAGACAAACCAAAACAACTTTTATGCCACTTACCGGCCTCAGATGAATTGTCTTCGAAGAATTGTTAGTGCAATGCGTTGTAATGCACGCCACCATGTCTAGCCGAGATGAAACCTACAACCCGATAGTTGAAGTGTGTCACTCCATGTTGACTTAGTTGCTTCGTGTATAGCAATCTCGAAATCTGCTACTATTTTCTTAGGTTGAAGTATCACACCTAGACACACGCACTTTTCAACTACGGATTGAAGCACCAAGGAATACATATCTTAGTTTTTATTTATAAGTAAAACTTAAAAAAGAAGAAAAAAATCTGCTGGAATTCAATGTCCAATGTGGAGGAAATGTAATCTAAATAGCCTTGAAGTTTCTGCGTTTCTGCTTCACACAAATATTGCAAACTAGTTTCACATCCAAAAATAATCACTCTTTTTTCGAGGTCATTGAGTAGCACAAGATCTTTGTTAATAAAGGACATTGGTTGCACTTTAGTTACGCTTCGTATGCTTCTAGGTAGTTTCGGCATATGGTGACGTCGTTTTCTGTAAACTGCTTCTCGAAATTGTTTAACATCACTGAAATGTGAGACACTGACACAAGTCTCTGGAGTTTCATCCAATGCTGCACTTATTATAATTCCTGGTTTTTCACTTAGGTCACTAGCCGCTTTCCCTTCACGCGACACAAGTACTTTTTGCCGTACAACATAACTTTCGTTTACAGATGTGTTTACAGTCTTCGTATTCATGTTTAACGTTATTATTTTGGCAGGAAAATTCTTCACTGTGCAACGCCATCTATATGTCCATCTATACAAACTTGAACTTACTATATATGTACAAATAGTCCTGTCCTCTGTTGCTGCCCCTTTCGACTATTTCTATGGCAACCTTTACTATTCACCAATCTATCTCACAATGGTTACGTTATGCCACTTAGGCCCGGTTGCATAAAAATCGCTAACTGTAGTTCATTTATAATCGCAGATCAAAACTGAACTATGTTTACGAACCCGCGTGTGTTGTAAAATGCCCATCTTAGATCAGATGAACGCTGTTCGGTACAGATCTGAGATCACAAAAACAAATGCGGCAACACCGCCAAACATGTTATAACTTTCCTGTTGTATCGAAAGGATTCGATAATTATCGTAACTATTCGACTGTGTTTAATTCAAGTACACAGAGTAGCCAATCTAGACATAACAAAAACTAAACAAATCTTTAGCTTTATGGTTATTTGTCCTAGAAATAATGTTATTTTAAATAAACAGTATAATAATTTACTCCAGTATTTAACAAGAGTAATTGGTTTGCTTACTTTATCTCCATTATATGTCCAATGTACATATTTTTCATTTTCGTCTGTTTACAATACTGTGAGCTGGAAAATATAAACACAAATGGAAGATAAGTGAAGTTTTAAGTTAAAAATTATATTTATATATAAAAATATAAGTTCAAGAAAAAGAGAAGATACGTTCCGCTAACTTTAAATCTCGCATAACCCTTCTTATTTCACCCTTTTCCATAGGCATCCTGATGAAATGAGGTCTTAAAGCTGCAATCTCCCATGTAACTTTGTGTATTGTTCTAAATGCAGTCCCTTTATTTATATTAAATATATCCCTAATCAACATTTGGAAGCTTTCAGTTGCATAGAACCATAATGTAAGCAGGATCATAAATATTGTATTGAGTGCATAATTCCTCAGGGTTTGTGTTCTTAACTGTGCATATAGCCTATGCTGCAGTTCTTCAACTACATGCTTTGATAGTCGAAATCTCATTATCAATTTTCTGTCATTTAGTTCTGAGATGGGATTTCCTCTATGTTGGAAAACACGAGGGGACCTTTCAAATTGAAAATTCTGATCATCAGAGATATCAAAGTAATCTGAATTGTAAAATTAATACAAATGTATAGGTTATGAACACAAACAAGGTGTCTTTAACATACATGAGTGAAATAAAGAGGCCAATTATTCATACAAGTCACCACAAAAACTTATTTCTTTACTACTTATTTAAAGCAGCACTACTAATTTCTTCTCAGAAACTATTGTGTAAATTCTGCAGTTCTGCTGATCTAAGTTCAATCAAGTTAACTGGGTAAAATTCACCAGTAAGATTTGATCTTAGATCAAGAGGCCATGATCAATGTTTATACAACCAAAATTCTAAGTTCAGCTTGACTGAAGGTCATTTTCATATGCTTAACCTAGAATATCTTTTATTCAACCGGGCCTTAATTTGGCTACTGCTGAAACAAAACACGACAGCTAAGTAATAGGCGGTTTATTTATTGTACTACAAACTTAAGAAAAATAAAACCTGTTGGGCAAACTTGTCGTTGGCGCAAATCCATATCCCTTAAGAATAAACGTACTTCCCATATACATAGTAAATCTGGTACAAATCCTTTGCAACCCCTATCATCCGGGCAGTTGGGTCCTCTTCTGAAGTACATATAAAATACGAAGAAAAAAATTAAATATATGATAGCAACCGAACCAATGAGCTCTAGAACATCAGTTTTCGGCGATACGGATTGGGTCACCAGTATAATTACAAAACCGCTACTAGAGTACACTAACTCATATATGTAGGCAGATAATCACGGTTCAGTGTCACACTGGCAGGTGATTAGTTCGAGATTTGAGAAATCTTTGAGACATTAAATCTTGAAAACGCCAATAAGAAGGTCTTAAAACTATATATTTCTATACCAGGAAAACAGATTTAAAGACATTATAATTCAATAATTTCACCCATCATTTTTAAACACTGTGACTGCGTGGGGTTACGTAGATTGAGAAATCCAGCCTGCAAAAGTTTAAAACACCTTTGCTTCAGTAAAAAGACGTTAAATTGACAATCAGCTGTCTTCAAGGCTGATTCGGTGTTTTTCTGCACGAAAACAAATGAATGCAATTACTGCGGTACACTTCAATCGTCGACTGTCGCAATAACCAACAGACAACGGCTGCTCAAACACCTTACGGGATGTTTATACCTCCTAGTCATGTTTCTAGAAAGCCTCAGACCTTCCTAGAACTTTCGCGGCAGTAACAATGGCCAGAACATTCCCTAGCCTCCCTCTGTCCTTTTCTCTCCTGCTCACGTGCCCGGCTCCGGCCCGTGGCAACAGCACGACAATGCCACACGGTGACAGTACCAACTTATCAGTATCTGATACCAATTGAGTTTAACATAATTAACTGCGTTATGTTTAGCCGTAGATCATGCACTGCTATCTCAAATTGCTTGTACGAGGGCTCTTCAATAATGAATGGTCATAATTTTTTACGGTCATAATGTTTCGCACTAAAATTCAATTTTATTATATTCTGTTAGATTAATGTGAAACAAACACGCCGTAGTAGTTTCATTGTTGGTACTCCTGGTTCCCGCCTCTGAGAACCAGGTTAGTTCAGACATATTCAGTATCGCCTACCGCTGCATAGGAGGTAACACTGAGGAACAGTATAGGGCTTTAAAATTATGCTTTTCAACAAATCTTCAGTTGAGGCCTATGGAGAGTCTGATATTCCCTACACCACAGCTGGAAGGTGGTTTAAAATATTTAAAGAGGGGAGACAATCAATTTCAAAGGAAGGTGGATCCGGTGCTCCAGTTACTGCTCTTGCGGAAGAAAAAAATAAACACTGCTGCTGCCACTGTGAGAGAGGATCGACGAATTACCTTAAGATCACTTTCTGAAATACTGAACATTTCATTGGGTGCCACCAACACGTTTGTGACGGAAACATTACACATGAGACGTGTTTGTGCGCGATGGGTTTCAAGACTGTTGGTTCCCGAAAAGAAGGACATTCGCATAAAGATCTGCATACAGTTTAAAGCCCGCCTTGGTAGCGTGGTGGTAGCGTGTCTGCCTCACGTTCAAGAGGTCCCGAGTTCGAATCTCGGTCAGAGCTTTTTCTTGGGTTTTCCCTTATCCTGAAAGACGAATGTCGGGTAACTCTAAGCTCTGTAGACCCCGGATTCAATTGAGCATCATATCACCCATTCGATTCACCGTCCGATATGACTTAATGTTGGATGACGTAAATTAAACAAAAAAAAGTTAGAGAATGATCTGGAGTTACTTTCGAACGTAATTACTGCTGATGAAACTTGGCTACATCATTTTGATCCTGAGAGCAAACAGCAAAGCTCAGTGTGGAAATCTCCTTTATCACCAACCCCCAAATAAGCAAAGGTAGTTGCTTCTCCTGGGAGAGTTATGGTCATCCCATTATTTGATATTCATGGAATGATATATTCAGCATGTTGTACCTGCACACACATCAGTAACTGGAAAATACTGCAGGACTGTCCTGAATACATTGCAATTCCATATCAGGCGCAAAAGACCACATTTCAGTGAAGCAGGCTGGATGCTGCATCACGATAATGCGCAGCCGAATATTGCCAATGTTGTTGCTGAATTTCTTGCAAAACTCAGCGTGAAGTGCATCCCTCACACACCCTATAGTCCGCATTTAACCCTATGAGACTTTTTTTTTTTCTATTCCCTATCATGAAGAAACGATTTCGTGGGAGGCATTATCCATCATCAGAAGTAGGGTGAAGGCTGCGGAGGCGATTTTGAAGGGTCTCTTCAAAATGATTTCCAGTATGTCTTTGAAGACTGGCAGAGACCCTGGGACAAGTGCATCACATTCAGGGGAGCATCCCTCGTGTTAGTCACGTCTACAGTCACTGAAATTATTCGGTGAAAATATGTGTTCAATAAAGTGAGTAACACAGCTCACAAAAAAGAAAATAATCATGCCGCTTTGGCACAGAACCTCAAACAGTCGCAGGCTACACCATAACAACGCATAATGTTATTTTATAATGCTACAGAGACCATTAAACTTACAGACGTTAATCCAACACATTAAACGAGTGTGAAGTGAGAAAGTTTTTCTCTGCTGTAATACACAGAGCCGCCTGGTGTCAGTTAAACTGAAATTCTCGTCGTGTTATGCGCTTTAGAGGGATTTTGACCCTAAAACCCTCGCCAACGTTTTGCCGCTGCTCGCTGCAGCTGAAATGCAGTTCCGTGTCAAACAACTGGTTAATTATAACAGTGTGACTACATATGTATATGCATTGCCAGGCAGATATACAGCATTACACGTGCAGGTTCTTGTGCTTTAACACGAAATGTTTCCCCACATTTCTTTGAAAATAGACAGTAATTATAAACATTTGTTTTTCAATGTTTGCCATTGGGTTGGATATAATATTGCTTAGCAACTGTTTCAAGGGGATCACCTGCTTCACCAATAAAAGCTTGCTGAAGAATAAGTAATATAAATATAGGAGTTCAAATTCGCATTTTTTGATAAAATTATAAAAGCATTGGCTTGTGTCAAATTGTCTGTGATTATTTGAAGAGTATGCGGTAGGGTTTCGAAAATTTCAGCCACTTTAAGAGCAAAGTTTCATTATTATTATTTTTTTAATCGTAATGGAAACCAATTTTTGCCCACCACCCATCTCTACACTACGCAACTGCATTACACTTAACGCATTTGGTACAGGCTTTTGCACCTCTCTTTGCACCTCTCTTAAAATTGTGTGAAATCTTATAGAGAAAAATATATGAAATTAAAGTGGCTTTACTTAAGGTTAAAAGGAGTTATAAAGACAACCAAGTAAATGTGAATGTGTACTGTTTAATGTCCGCTTTTACTACATACGGCACTCTGATGAAACGTGAGATAAAGATGGACCACCGGGTGGAATAAGATGGCGAGGGAAACCGGAGATCCCGAAGAAAACTCTACCCAGCGACCTGTTCCCCACCACAAATATCACTTTACGTTCACATGGGATCAAACCAAGCGGTCTAACGACTCAGCCACGGCGCGGCCAACTCTACGTAAAAAGAAAGCTCTTCATAGGAAACTTTCGTTCAGATCGTGATATTTTATGATTACATTGATGCAAAGAAGCACTATGGTATAAGTTATGTTTATAAAATATGACATACACTCAGATTATTTATAAATGAAGCATCATAGAAAGGTATGACACCCTGAACAGACATATAGTTCGTTTCCAGATAGACATTGTTGCACTTCTTGCAACAGAGTGCAAGTGTTGGGACTGGGGTTGGGATTTCATTACGGAAGGGATTCGAAAAAGTAGATCACCTGCTGGGCCCATTGTTCCTATGCCCCGAAGTGAAGGGAGGAAGGATGAGGCGAAGGAGACAGAGGGCGACCGACCCAAGGAGGCTCGACAGTACAGAGGTCAGGGTCCCTACAGTTTACTTGGATAGAGACTTCCCCCGACAGGCCAGGACAACGAACCCACTACCCTGCAGCGGGACGGCAACAAGCCCAGCAGCCGAGCCCTAATGGTCCCAGGCAGGCAGTCCCAAAATGGTCCCAGCGGAGGAGCTGAGACCGGCGACCGACCTACCGGAGGAGGAAGTAGTTTTTCTCAGAGCATATCACCCCGCCATGCACCGCCGAGACACCCGCCGACACTTCTACCCTGAAAAAGACAACCAAATGAGAAATGCTATGAAATGATAATGGAGATGACATGGAGGAACAGGGAATTCTGGGGATGTAATAAGCCTAACCAGCATTTCCTTAGCGACCCGGGAAAACCCTCGAAAAACCCATGGGTCAAGTAGGTCGATCACGGGTATCGAACCCGGCCATCCCGAATGCAGGCCACAGACAAAACCGCCTGAGCCATCCCGCTTGGCGAGCCATCCCGCAAGTGTTAAGAAAATATTACTTTCAATAGATACATGACTGAAATCTCTCCACCCCTGTGGAGCAATATTTAGGTGGAAGTGAATAGAATACAGCGCTATTGTGTTGCATGTTATTAATTTATTCTTCCTTCATATGACAGACACACTTCAAAACCCTACAAAAATGACATTACCTCAAGTTATTGATTTTTGCGCTTTATTTCATCCTTCTATGGCGCTTGACACAGTAAGTAACATTACCATGGAAATCAATAGTTAAAAAGTAGACTAGATATTAGTATGGAATATTTTATCTAGTATGAAACCTAGCGGAATGGCTCAGGAGGTTTCGTCTGTGGTATGCATTCGGGAGGTTTGGTTTCGATTCCCGTTACTGTTCCACGTGACACATGGGTTCATTTGGGGATTTTCCCGTTTCACCAAAAATTTCATATCATCTGATGGCCTCCTTCGGGAGAAGTGTCGGCGGTTTTCTCGGCGCTGCATGGCAGGATGTTATGCTCCTGGTGAAAATTTCATCCCCCGGTCTCCGGGCCTATCTAGTGGGTTGTTTCGGGACCACGGTGGCTGGAATGCCAGTTGCACTGCTCTGCCGGGGAGTTTCCAACTGGTAAATTATAGAAACCATGCCCTCTGTCTCCTCTCGCCTCATCCTCCTTTCGGGGATGCCCCACTTGATACATCAAGACTGTGTGGAATTGTACCTTTTATGAACTTATTAATTAATTATTAACTAGAAATTAAGAATAGCTGGATATAAAACATTTTACATGACTGGCTTTCAGAAAGAATATTTCAATACATTTTCTTACTTATATTTAAAATATATCTGTAACTTCTGGCTTGTTGTTTCTTATTACTTCTATTTTATTTATTTTCTTCTAATTTCGTTAAAGTTATTCTACTATAGGAAAAAAACCTCTGATGGCCATTCACATGACCTCACACTTTGTAAGGTATTCTTGCATACTAGTATTCTTATATCATTTCATATTAATCGAGATAGACAGTTATAAAACTATTTTATTTGTATTAAAGTCCCTTGTGCGTACAGTACAGCATCTGTGCTAATGAAACGTTTCAGGAGATGGTCACCAGTGATGGCTCTGCATGATTAGGAGAGAAAACTTATAGCAGCTTCCTATTTGAGAAAATTATAAGTATACAAACAATCCAAACAATGCAAGGTAAATCTTAAAATATTGTTACCCCCGTATGAATAAATTTGACATAAACTATGCCTTATGAGGTCTATACTAAGTAGGATTTATACTTAAAATAGTAAGATATTGTACGGTTTGGGCTGGATTGTTCTATGCTACGGACGAGATTCGATACGGAGGTCCAAACTTGGTCTATTGTACCTATGCCCTCAAGTGGGCATCCCCAAGGAGGAAGGATGAGGCGAGAGAGGCAGTGGGCAGCATCCCAACCTACTATGGTCCAGAAACGACCCCATCAGTACGAGTTCGGAGATTGGAGGTCGTTCTTCCGCAGAAGGAAATTTTACCAAGAGCATATCATCCTGCCATGCAACGCCGAGACTCCCACCGACGCTTCTACACTGAAAGAGACCACCAATTGAGACCTAGTTATGCAAATTTCATATGGAATGAAGCAAAACTCTGGGGCTATTCCCGGGAAATTTAAGGCATATTTTCGTCTGTACTGAAATATGTTAAATCTAAGTTGTAATTTGATCAAAGTAGAATTTTTCATTTGAAGAGCAGTCTACGGACGCGATGCTTTTAAAATCCTGTAGTCCCAACCTTAGAAGCTGTTGAAAGTAAATAAACTGGTGTTAAATCCAACAAAGAAATAAGCACAGAGAGAGAGAGAGAGAGAGAGAGAGAGAGAGAGAGAGAGAGAGAGAGAGAGAGAGAGAGAGAGAGAGAGAGAGAGAGAGAGAGAGAGCTTTTTACAAATGTTTTAAGAGACATCGAAACCGGTATTTCTCGGAAAATCTTGGTATAGGAGTGTTGATTCAAACTGTCACCGATCGCTTTTTTTTTCTTTTTGAGCCGCTATGAGCAGGTAGCGGCGCGTTCGCAGGAAAGAAAGACAAATATTGGTGTGGGCGCTGAACGCTTGCCGAGACAGAGACAGAACAAAGAAAGAGACAGAATGATCTCTGGATAATTATTTCGTATTTCTCTTGCCGCCGCGAAAGATCTTAAAACGTCGGCGGAGTTCTAGAACAATGACTAGAGGTATAAAAAGCCGCAAGATGTTAGAGTGCAGTCAGTTGCTAGTGAGTTGTTAATTGAGTGTGCAGCTGTGTAGTAATTGTGAGTGTGTGGGCATTTGAAGTGTACCATAATGATTTCTTTCGCTTGTTTACGTGCCACTGAGAACGACAAGAACTTAAAGACTGCGTTTGTGTATGTTGCGCTATTTTGGTACTGTAAGGGGTGTACAAAGCATATTTTTACTTAAATAAAGAGGATTTTAAATTTCTGCAAATAAGACATTTAATTCTAGGAACCCACAAAGTCACAATACAATACCTGCTTAATGTACAATAAGTACATAGTAGGGAAGATCACAAAACACAGCAACAATAATATTAATATTAATAATAATAAGAGTAATAATAATGATGATGATGATGATGATGATGATGATGATGGTGGTGGTGATGATGAAGAAGAAGAAGAAGAAGAAGAAGAAGAAGAAGAAGAAGAAGAAGAAGAAGAAGAAGAAGAAGAAGAAGAAGAAGAAGACATAGGGGATTCAAGCTATCTTCACACCATCCTATTATCAGTACAAGGAATATAAAAAAAAGGAAAGAAAAATGTGGCCATTGGTCACTGACCAGCAGGTTAACACTGCCTGACAAGTGATGTCTGCAAAGACTAGCATACTGTTAGAGGGATGAGGATGGTTTGTAAATTGTGACGTCGCTGCATAAGGTCAAATAATATGCAATACAGACTCATGTTCTTTTATCCCTTTCTTCTTAGACTCTCTTTTTCTTTCTTTCGTTAATAACTCATTTTGATATTAAGGTATAGCTAAATAAGTACAAGCATCGTATATATTACATGATTATAATGCATAATATGTAACTAAATTCCAAACTTAATGTCTTAACTTTAATTAATAAGCTTTTAAATAAGCTTTTAGGTAAAATTTTAGTCCCTTTTAAGATAAAAATGTCATGAAATATACATTAGAACCTAGCACTCCATAACATTATTGTGTTAGTCGTATAGAATTTCATATCCTTTACAAGTTCACTCTACCCATCTCCCACACTCTCACAGAAAGTGATCGTGTTATTTCCCATTTTCTTCCTCTCCTCAACCCTCCATATTTTATTCTTCCGTTTTTCCCTTCCTTCCCACGTACACGAAGTTCGTATGATGTTTCTAAAACCCTAAGTAAGACGTCTTTACATGAACACGAGAGAAAACAAAAGTTCCAATATACTACTTAAAGATATAAGCGTTCGAAAATCAAAGTCAATGACAAAACATCTCGAAAATATTTACGACCACAAAACCAGTGACATAAACTTTGTGTTCTAAAGAGAATCACATCATTTGGTACAGTATGATTTTTTCAATGTATTGCGAATTGCAGAAAATGCATGGAGAATGAAGAATATTTAACAAGATTACAGGATGCACGTTTTATATGAATTTCTTACTTCTGAAAGAAAAATATAGGAACAATATGTACATATTTATAGGTTTAAGGGATCATTTAACACATAAAAGAAATATTTCTGTACTTTAGCATGGGTCTGACAAGGCTTTCATTTTCTGCCTACTACAGTTAGGAGAGATTTATTCAGTTTATTTGTTAAATTAAAAAATTCCAACGTGTTGTCTTTCTGCGCAGTGAGGTTCCGTTTTCTTGGAAATATGTTAAACTGGTGTAATTTTAAATCCAGTCTTTAGAGCCATTTTACGTAAATAAAAAAACAACGGAAGTATATGGAGGGAAGTGGTGTGGAATCTCCGTATCTTGGAAGACAGTTAACTTAAACAACAAGTTCCTCATACATCCATATTTATTTTTTGGATATGCCGTTCACAAAAAGACTCAAAAACAACATATAACAGAGCCTCCAGTGTCTCAATCAAGAGTCACTGCTAGGGGGAAATCCGGAGGACCGGAGAAAACTCGCCCCAGCGCCACGTTGTCCACCAAAAATTTGCTGTCGCCTGGGCTTGAACCCGAGCCGCCTTGGTGAGAGCCAAGCGGTCTATCCACTCATCCATGGCGCGGCCATATTTTCTATTGATCCCATCTTATCTAATACTTAACCTCATTTAATGTTAATCTTATTGATAAAATTGGATCTTGCACTGTGTTGAAATTTAGCTGTAAAATATATTACTCATTTTTATTTTGTTATCTTTAATATGAATTGACTCAATCTTTCATTGGGTACCTCTGTTACAATTAATGCATGACAGTAGTATTGTGTTAAAAATTTCAAAGTGACGTAGGCTATTTAAAACTTAAAATTTCACTATTATTTGCAGAACTAACACATAAGTGTGAAAATCCTTCTCTAACACCAAAAGACCAATTTTAAGTGTTCCCGTAGAGAAAGTATTTCATCTTGTGGAGTTGCTGAAAGAGTCCAGAAAATTTTTGAAGAACGTTTTGGGTTTTAATTATGTATTGAATTATATGCTTTAAAATTTCTTGACCTTACAATTATAACACAGTTTGAATGCATATATCTGTTTCCTTCTTTCGCCATGGCCTCCCCGTAAATCAATATATTTATCCACCTTTAATGCTCTCAATGAATTAGGATTTATCCTAAAGTGCCAGGTTTGTCATCATTTTGATGAGATCCAGTACATCCAGTCATTTCTTCAGAGGTGAAATGCAACCGTAATCGATGTGATCCAAATTTGGAGTATGGAGAATTGGAAGCATTTAAAGGGTCACGCAGTTTTAAAGCAGCACTGCCGAAAAGTGTGAAGTCTTAATGACAGAGATCTTTCATTTGGCAAGAGGTGATATTTGTCATAAACAGTATACTTCAAATGGCTATATAATGGAACGTCAATACTCAATAGTGACAGTTCTCTCCGTTTGAAGGTAAAGGAACTCTACACCACACACGGAATTACCAGTAAATTAGAGACAGGTATTTTTCTTTGGACAGAACCGCCCTTGCTCACTCTGGTGAACTTTCGCCTTTTGCTGGCAGTATTCTTAGTGCTTCTTCCTTTCTGGAGTGTATTATTAACTGTTATAAACGAAGAATCTCTCTACCGGAAAGGGAATTAATAAAGTATAAACACTCTTGAAAAATTTTAATTTGAATTCAGTTTTTATCCGCTGTTAACAAACGCAAATTCAATGAGTAACACCTTTTGTCCCTAAACTACATATGAAGTGCATTGGATATGGACTATGGAGGCCTTTGCAAAACCAATCAATTCATGAAGTTTCTCCCAAACAGTGCAGGGAAATTTGAATATTTTGTTTCCAGTTTCGTAAGTTATAGTGTTTTGGGACGTTCAAGTATGAACGACCGCTCCTTCAATTCAGCAATGCATATTTTACTGTAGAAAAAAGAGGAAGAATGTTTTAATATCGATACTAAATTCGTTTGTATTTATGTGGAGTTTTAACCATTGAAAAGATGAACGAGTACTTCGTCACAGTTCAGAATTAAGTTTTATATTTCGAAAGGAAATTTTACCCACATATTGTTTACCAGTATGTTTGTTACAAACATGTCTTTAGAGTTACTCGTCAAAAATTTCTAAGCGTACCATTTTCACAGTTATTTGAGTCTGGTTCAGAAAGCAACGCTCGTATCTACATAAAAATGCATTATATTTATGCACTGTTACATAACTACGAGGGCTGTTCAATTAATAATGATCATAATTTTTACGGTCATAATTTTTCGCACTAAAATCCAACCTTATTATACCGTGTTAGCTTAATGTGAAACAAACACGCCATAGTAGTTTCATTGTTGGCACTCTTGGTTCCCGCCTGTGGGAACCAGGTAAGTTCAGACATGCTCACCATCGCCTACCGCTGCAATGGAGGTAACTTGTGGTTAAAGTTGATGTCAGAGGAAGATCCGTAGTTTCTATCAAACTTAATCACTGCTAATGACACTTGGCTACATCATTTTGATCCTGAGAGCAAACAGCAAAGCTCAGTGTGGAAATCTCCTTCAGCACCAACCCTCTAAAAAGCAAAAGTGGTTTCTTCTGCTGGAAAAGTTATAATATTTATGAAATGGTTTATCAGCATGTTGTATCTGCACACACATCAGTAACTGGACAATACTACGCGGATGTCCTGAAAATATTGCAGGTCCATATCAGGCGCAAAAGATCACATTTCCGTGAATCTGGCTGGATGCTGCACCACATTAATGCGTGGCTGCATATTGTCAATGATGTTGCTGAATATCTTGCAAAAATAATCGTGAAGTGCATCCCTCATTCTCACTATAGTCCGGATTTAACCCCATGAAACTTTTTTCTATTCCCTAACTTGAAGAAACACCTTCGTAGGAGGCATTATCCATCATCAGAAGCAGTGGTGAAGGCTGCAGAGGCGATTTTGAAGGATCTCTCAAAAATGGTTTCCAGCATGTCCTTGAAGACTTGCAGAAACGCTGGGATAAGTGCATCGCATTCAGGTGAGACTATTTTGAGAAGGACCATCAAAATTATGAAGATGAGTGAAGGTACGTTGTAAAAATAATTGTAATAATTCTTTATTGAACAGTCCTCGTAGCTGACCCGGTGAACTTCATACCACCAATTAAATTTGTCTGAACTTAAATAAACAAAACAAACTCGGATTAGTTATTTATGTATTCCGCAATTGGGGTGAATTTTAAATACAGCATATTTAAAATCCCGCTGCTCGAACGGTTAGCAAGGCTTTATCTTTGCTAATACTCGTACAAACCTCTCAGATAACGCACTGATTATTCTTGTAAGAGTGAAGGGCCTCCCGGTCATGTACTAAGCACCAATGAACGCAACACTTCAGCCAACGGAATTCGTAGGAATTACAAATGACAGATAGATGTTCAGTCCACGTGGAGAAATCAGTGCGTTATCTCAGAGGTATCTATTACCAAAAATAAATCCATTGTAACCCTTCGAGCAGCACCACTTAACCACTTGAATCTTTAAGATAAACATTTTTATGGTTTTTAAATATATAAAAATGAAGGTTTTCCGAAGCGCGAACACACGACGTGTGAATTGTCCATGAGAGAAATAGGGAAACTCCAAGTCGATTCCGCTAACTTCCAAAGATTGCCCTTGTGGTTTATTGCAGAGGCCAACTGCACGAGAAATTGTAGACGCTTAAAATCAACAGGTAAATCCGTTGGAATCATCGGAATACGTGGGATCAAAATATCCTCTCCATTGTGCTTTCCCTTGATGATTGTTGTCTCGATGACGTTATTAATTTTCACAAAGTCACAAAGGAATTCAATTAATTTCGTGTCAATTAAGTTCACATTCATGTATTCACATACACAGATTATAAAAAAGCTATCCAAAGATTGGACAATATTTGACAATTGTCTGCAATAAAATATTTATAGAATTATAGTACGTTAAGAAGTTAATTTTGTATCCAATCTTCGAAAGTTATATCATCATCCTATATAAAATTTGGTAAGTGAAATAGATCTGAAGACTTTGGCAAGGAGTGGTATATGTTTTTGCTTTGTAACGCTTTTGTTTGTTGAAAATAAAAGGTGTATGTGTTCCGTAAAAGTTTACCTGTGTACATTTGGTAAATAAGCCGGTCCATTATCACTTCAGGATTTTTCTCCCTTTATAAACTTTCCTTGGACTTATAAAAATACAAGGGGCGTCCAAAAAGTAAGTTCTGTTTTAATTTATCTCCGCTGCAGCGCTGCGATTGCAGTTCCACACATGCGCGGTAGACGCCCTGTATTAAGGAGAAGAAACGTGCCCCATTGTGAGATCGCTGTCAACCACATACGCTTTGTTGTGCTTGATTACAATGTCGGTGTTTATTGAAAATCCCACCGCTTGTGAAATCAGATCTGTGATTCGTTTTCTGAATGCTAGGAAAGTGAAACCAATTGAAATTTATCGGCAAATTTGCGATGCCAAAATGTGTTTTGTTTCTTCACGACAACGCACGACAACAGACTGCAAATGCGACGAAAAACATCCTACAGGGATTTGGCTAGGACGTGTTTGACCACACCCCGTACAGCCCTGACCTCGCTCCTGGCGACTTTCATTTGTTTTTCCATCTCAAATCTTTCCTTGGCGGTCAACACTTGAACAATGAAGAAGAGCTGAAAGAAAATGTTTCCAACTGGTTGAAGACACAGGCGGCAAACTTCTATGAAGTGCCTCACTATGACAAATGCCTGCAAAACTTCGGCAGTTATGTGGAAAAGCAGTTTAAGAGTTGTAGAATATTGTGCAATAAATAATTTTTCTGTATCTTTTGTATAACCAAACAGAACTTACTTTCTGGATGTACCTCGTATTTCAAAAACAAAATTAGGTAAATCTGTTGTCGCGAGCTATTATTGCGACAGCGCGGCTGGCGTGCACAAAGGGACGGATAGGCAGCGTGGAGATAAAAGTATTGCCGAAACAGATAAAGTTAGACAGTTGGAAGGTTCGCGATTCATCTGGAGCCGTCTCATTTACAGAATATTCGATGAATTTCTATAACTATGAGTAGAGGTATATTAAGAAGCCGGGACTCACCTGTAGACTCGTAATCGGAACTTCATAAACGTGCGCGTGCAGCTGTGTTTTGAAAGTGAACTTTGTGGTCGATGACCCTGACGATCGTATTTGAGTATGTTACGTAATTCTGCTAATAAAAGAGGTGTACAAAGTGTATTTCTACGGAAAAAAGGACATTTTGAATTTCTGCAAATTGGTTTCTTAATTTTAGGAATCCACAAAGTCACTATGCACTCTATTAAGGAAAACTATGTAACATTTAGGATGAATGGTCTGTTAATATTAGCATTACTGTTATTTTTAACACTAACCGCCACAAAGTTTATTATTACTTCTTCAATTCTATAAAGTAAAAATGTCATTGCCCCTCTTTCTTTAACTGTTGTTGCCGAACTTTTTGTATCCATTTTATCGTTCGTGGCATGATGAATGGCTTGCAACTATCCCATTAAAAACTACAAGTTAGAATTGCTCCAGTTGGATTTGAAGTCGTATTTCACTTCTTCCTATGCTGCCACACACCATTTGTGGAAACACAATATGACTTGTATTAACATCCGCAGCTTTCCATAAATTTCATTTAGAAGTATATCCCAATTTTTACAGTTATATATTGGTTCTCTCTGGTGTTCTGTTCTTTACAGATGTAACCAAGAACCACATTACGCTGATAAAAAGTGAAGCTGCGTTTACGCTGGGCATAACCAAATTTGCAGAGGTCCAATTTTTGCAACGCTCGCGACTTTCAAAGTAGCATTTTGACCAGTGTATTGTGTATGATATATTACGTTATAACAGAATTGATCGTAGATGATTTGCCATTCCTTGTGCATCATTGAAATATTTTTGTCTGCCAGTATAGTACAGGTTTCTACAAATAACCTTTTGAACATGTATAACTGACTTTTAAAACCATGAAATAGTATAAATGGAAAGAGATACAGTACTCTTTAGATGTCTTTTGTAAGCTCCTCTGGTGACACGGCACACTTCACTTGTAGTACATTTCTGCCCATATACCTTCTAGTGTATGATGGTCAACTGATGTAATGTACACTCTTAGATGAAGGACGTTCTGAGAAGGCGTAGTTTGTACACAATATGTTTATCATAGTCTCCCCCCCCCCCACAAAAAAGGGGAAGTGTCAGGAGTTCCACAAGGAACTGTTTTAGGACCTTTCTTATTTATCCTGTATATGAATTATATATGTCAAACAAGCAAAACAAAAATAATCTGTTATGTAGATGATATTATATTTCTATGTTGGGAGAGACCACACCGTAGCTCAATGGTAAGACAGCTTGTCTCTCACCAAGGCAGACCGGGTTCGATCCCAGGCGACCGCAAAGTGAGATATTTGTTCGACAACACGGCGCTGGGGTGGGTTTTCTCCGGGACCTCAGGTTTCCCCCGCCATCTCATTCTACCGGTGCTCCATCTTCATTTCATGTACCATCAGTGTCACCGCCTGCGGTACCGTATATAGTAAAAGTGGGCGCAAAACACTAAACTACACATGTTGAGGGAGAACATTAATATTTTAAAAATAAATATGGAACACGGCATAAAAACCTGCATGACTGTTTAAATTCAAACAATCTTAAGTGTATCACTAATAAAACTAAAATAATTCAGATCTTCTTAGGAAATAAATCCCTACGAGGCAATTTTCATATATCCATATATGTTGAATGTTATAGAGATCTCCGGTGGCAGTGCTGAAGTAAATATGAAAAAATTATTTGCTCTGCTAAACGGTATATAAGAACAAGGTATAATCTCACATCAAGAGAATATTGTAAAATAACATTTATTCAAAGTATCATGTTAACATTATACTCCTTATATGCATATCGTGTGAATTTGCTCACTAATGAAAAGAAGTTAACCAAATATAATGAATGATGTATACTTTTATAATGCCAGAAATAAAACTGATTACCATAAATATACAAATGTTAAAAAGTATCTGACAAGTACGCCATATGATAGGAATGAAACTGTATAATAAATTACATGCAGTGCTAAAAGTGATAAATAACGCAATATTTAAGCGTCAATTGAAAACAATACCTTATATTCAAATGTCTGTATAACCTTAACGAATAGTAAATAATTATTTAACTATAGTGCATTTTATACTATTAGAGCATTGACTATAGCTACATGTACATTGACCGCGCAGTGGCTCAGTGGTTAGACCGCTTGGCTCTCACCAAGGCGGCCCGGGTTCGATCCCAGGCGACCGCAAATTGAGATGAGTGATGGACAACACGGCGCTTGGGCCGGTTTTCTCCGGGATCTCCGGTTTCCCCCGCCATCTCATTCCACCGGTGCTCCATCTTCATTTCATGTATCATCAGTGCCATCGCCTGCGGTGCCGTATGTAGTAAAAGCGGGCGTTAAACACTACACTTTACATGTACATCCCGGCCATGGCATTGAATTTTTTATGTTGACTCTATCCATCAAATATCTTAGCCTATATACGGCTAGTGTGGAGAAATGATTAATTTCCATAAATTAACTAATATAATAAGAGTTAAATGATGAAGCCTGGGACTTAAGTACTTACGATAGTAAGTCGCCACAAACGGTGTATCTCGGATGCGAGAGCCCCTAGTGGTCTACCGGGGAAATATACGAGTCAACTGGAGAATTTAATGTCAGGAGGGCACGTTGGCCATGGTAGCTCAAAGGTTAAGAGCGTCTGGACCAAAACCAGGAGATCAGTGGTTCAAATCCCGGCCATGGCATTGAATTTTTCATGTTGACTCTATCCATCAAATATCGTAGCCTATATACGGCTAGAGTGGAGAAATGATTAATATCCATCAATTAACTAAAATAGCTACATAGTCCAACGAAGAATTTTTTCTATAGTTATCAATTGTTCGATAGTCTGGCACTGGCTTCATGAAAATTTCGCTTACAAATGCACCTTCTTATCATTTAACCGAGTATCACTAATGAACTGATGGCCCACTGGGTAGAGTCACACACAGTCTGTGCAACAACAACCTAGATTTACCATCGTGTTAATGAGATCACAGGGCCAATTTGTAACTTTCAAAATGCGGAACGTTTACTTGATTGTGATAATTATAACCAATACCTTTTGTGCCGTTCTTTCTACAGGTAGTTTAATGTTCTTATTAATATACTCTTCACAAGTGTTCCAGACAGAAGTTATTTAAAACAGATGATTTCCTCTAATTACAACAAGCATCAAATAGATCCGCCTATGTAACGTGGTGATAGGCGGCTTCCTCACTATCAAGAAGTCCCGAATTAGAACCGGTGTCACGGTGAGTTACCTGGATAAGGTTTCTCCAGGATTTTCCTTTATGACAAAAGATAACTCTAAGTTGTGTGGACGTTGAGCTCATTCCACTCATTTTATTCATCTTCCAATATGGCATATGAACGAATTCCTTCCTGGTCAGAGACATTCCAGGGTGAGTGATCAGCCCAACACCGGAAGTGAAAGTACGAGAGAGATGAGGTGATAGAAAAGATGATTATGGCGCATTCGGTGGAATGCTGGCGGTGGAAATCGGAGGACCCGGAAAAATCCCGTCCCAGCGCCATGTTGTCCACCACAAATCGCACTTTGCGGTCACCTGGGATCGAATCCGGGTCGCCTTAGTGAGAGCCAAGCGGTCTAACCACTCAGCCATGGCGCGGCCGTAATGGCATTGGAGGATATTAGATAATGATAAAGACGGTTATCTTATTATAAAAATAAGTGAAGAAGGAATACCAAGAAGAGAGAGAGAGAGTATATGAGAACAGCACAAAGAATAAATGGATGTAGAAAGACAGCGATTAGATAGGAGGTTGTGTATGTAGAAGGAGACAAAGTCATGAGAAACATATTGACGGTTAAGCGATAATAAATATAGGAACTGGCTGAGAATCATCCAATCCTACAGAAAAAGGGATGATAAAAGAAAAATATGATTTAATCCAAATAAGATAATACCAGGCATGAAGGCTGAAACTTTCTGTTCCTCCTTATGCACAGCTTTATATGTCCAAAACCGTCTTATAATCTTGCATATTTAAATTTAAGAGTATACCTTTCCTTTAGAAGCGCAGAAACAGAGTGAAAAATGCAATGCCATGTTCGAGATTTGTACCTAAGACTTTCTTCTTCAGGTGCGGTTGTTCCAGCTAACAGGGTCACCAAACCAGTACATTGAATTCCTGCAATTTCTCGCATTTTTTCCAGTAAACTACAACGAGATATAAAGTATTGTAGTTCACTTCCGTGACAAATATATTAATTGTGGAATTTAATGTATTGGCATTGTAGCTCAGTTGGTTATAGCAATCACATTATATGTGGAACATTCGTAATTCAAAACCCAATTAATTTTTCCGCATGTGTAGAACAAGGTTTGGAAAAACATACTGAATAGTATGGAAAGATACGGCCAGACTGAAAAATTAAATGCCTTAGCCGGGATTTGAGCCACGGATCTTATGGTTTCCGTCCAGCCACTCTGACCATTGAGCTACTATGGCCAACGTATCGATGAGATGAAATTCTCCAACAGAGTCGTATTTTTTTCCGGTAAACCACTTAGGAGCCATCCCGCTCGGTTGCTGTTTTTATTATTCATAGTCTAAAATTCGCTGTCAAGATATAAGTTGGTGCATTATGGCCTTCTCTCTAAAGAATCCGATGTTAATAAACATTGTTTATTTAGGTTCACTTAATAATAACTAAGCCATTAGCGACCTCAGCAAAAGGCAAAGTATATACAAAATATATCAGAAATGTATGAACTGTGATCATAAACGCTTAATTTAAACTTATACTGATAACAGTATATGTAATTTCAATGATAAAAAATTATAGTAGTGTAAGTACCTGGCATTTACAAAACAAAAACCTTATAAGGGACGGCAGTTATCTTAATTCACATAACCTTTCTGCCTCCTTCAAGATATAAAGTATGGACTACAGCTCATTTTTGAGGTTAAGACTGTCAATTAGATCAATTAAAAAGGGCACTCGAGAATGAGATTACAATTTGTTATGCCCTCTTGAATTAAGAATTTTGAACATGAGTTGATTCGTCTTTAAAAACAAAAATAAAAATAAGTTATATTTATTTCTTCTCTTTTTCACACGCACAATTTGTTGATTAAAGCTTTACTTATTTTAGTTTCTGTTCTATTAGGTTCCCAAAGCTGAGTTTACGGAAACTAGGAGGTGTGAAATAAAATTGTTTTCTATGTGTTCATCAGAAACACAACTTCTATGTCATTGGGTAATAAAACTTCCACCAACTATCACACAAGTGTTTCTTAATATCCTGAAAATACAAGATATATAATGTTAGTTTACATTGCAGTCTGCATGCTCCTAAGTCAGGTCGTTGGATGAAATTCTAAAATAGAAAAACAGTGCCTATTGCTATATGAGGTAGTGAAACTTGGACAATGACAAGCAAAGATAAACGCAGATTACAGGCTGTAGAAATGAGATTTTTAGGATCAGGTTTTGGAAGTCACTAGAAGAAACAGAATAAAGAACGATGATATCAGAAATCTATTACAGATCTTTAACATAAACGAAGAGATAGTTCCCAGCAGACTAAGGTCGCTAGAATAAGAAGTTAGAATGAATGAGGAATAATACTCGAAGGAAATATTAAATTACTCGTACAAACCTAAATGAAAAAAAAAAAAACGTCGGAAGGCTCAGAAAACAATGGATAACCCAATGAAATACACATCTGGAGCACGCAGTAAGCCTTTGCTTGAAGGATAGGAAGAAGAAGAAGAAGAAGAAGAAGAAGAAGAAGAAGAAGAAGAAGAATGAAGAAGAAGAAGAAGAAGAAGAAGAAGAAGAAGAAGAAGAAGAAGAAGAAGAAGAAGAAGAAGAAGAAGAAGAAGAAGAAGAAGAAGAAGAAGAAGAAGAAGAAGAAGAAGAAGAAGAAGAAGAAGAAGAAGAAGAAGAAGAAGAAGAAGAAGAAGAAGAAGAAGAAGAAGAAGAAGAAGAAGAAGAAGAAGAAGAAGAAGAAGAAGAAGAAGAAGAAGAAGAAGAAGAAGAAGAAGAAGAAGAAGAAGAAGAAGAAGAAGAAGAAGAAGAAGAAGAAGAAGAAGAAGAAGAAGAAGAAGAAGAAGAAGAAGAAGAAGAAGAAGAAGAAGAAGAAGAAGAAGAAGAAGAAGAAGAAGAAGAAGAAGAAGAAGAAGAAGAAGAAGAAGAAGAAGAAGAAGAAGAAGAAGAAGAAGAAGAAGAAGAAGAAGAAGAAGAAGAAGAAGAAGAAGAAGAAGAAGAAGAAGAAGAAGAAGAAGAAGAAGAAGAAGAAGAAGAAGAAGAAGAAGAAGAAGAAGAAGAAGAAGAAGAAGAAGAAGAAGAAGAAGAAGGAGGAGGAGGAGGAGGGGGAAGAAGAAGAAGAAGAAACATGTTTTTGGTACAAATCTTCCAATGTTCATCAGAAATACAGAACTTTTTAAAATAGGTACATCATTTTAAAGTTTAAACAATGCAATATGTTTTGCTTCTGGTAACCAGCCATCCTTCCACTCGATATGTTAAACGTAATAAATAGTATAGGAATTTTTGGGGATATTTTTTCTTAAATAGGGGAAACTTGCGTTTATAAAAGAGTGAATATTTCTAAACTTAATGTTTTAATACCTCAAATGCTGCCCGATCATTGAAAAAAGTATGTACCGTCAAGGTTTCTAAATTTTGAAATAAAGTTAGAGAAGGGAAAGTTCTATAGGGGAATATGGCTTGAAATTATTATTTATCTTCAATTGTTTATGCAATTTACATATATGTATGTGAAAGCATGCAAAGAAACATATCTCATGGAAGGCTTCGTAAGCTTTTGTGGGTAAATGATAAAACTGAGAAATAGAGAATTTCGTAATGTTATTAAAATCAGAAATGAACATTTAAACGCCTTCCTTGTAAGAATGATTTTGTTTCCTATATTTTCAAACATATGAGGACTCATTATGCTTACGGAAATAGAAGAGGAGCAATTATAAATAATTTTCTGAGATACCGTAACAATATAATTCCCTGGAGCCTTTTGTACACTCATTGGCAACCCAACTTCCAATCTCTGTGTCAGGGAACGCCTGGAGACAAGCAGGGAGAAGGACTGCCTGGAAGTCTTCACAACCTCCCGAAGCAGGAGGGGAATTGCATTAGAGTCTGGCCAGCGCATAATGAAATTTAAATCCAATAATAAATGGGCCCTGGGTTGGCATGGAATGGCTCCTTTCTAATCTAACCTACGGAATCGTACTGACCAAACCAATTACGTCTACCACGGTGTTACTTGGTGGCTGACCGGAGAAACTGCATCTTGGATAAAGGGAGTTAAATCACATAAAGCTTCACTTCTCATGAGTTAAACTTTCTACATTGGTTGTAATGAACTCTGAAAGGACTGTTTAATAACTGGTTATCAACTGTAATACCATAAAGGAAATTAATTAATATTTAATTTAAAAATAAGTGTTCCTCAAGGCTCCGTTTTTTTGGCCTTTTTTTTTTTTTTTCAAATGGCTAATGAGAGTTAACGAATAAGATAGTTTGTTATGTATAAAGATGATACGACTATTTTAATGGCTAGTAATAATTTATGTGCTTCAGTTACAGAGGTAAAGAGCACTAGGCAGTCGCCATCAGGATTATTTAAAACTAAGATTCTATTGTCAAATGAGAATAAGATCATTCAAATATCTCTCCGATTAATACGTAGAAAACTGAACCTAACAACAATTAACCAATACAAATATTTCATTATAATTAATGGCATGCTTAAAACGTCGCTCATTTTAAGAAATTTGTAAATTTTACACAGAATTCAGAAGACTGGTTTTGCATCATTAGTCAATTTGTTGATATCTGCTGCTATAGTTATAACCGCTGGTGACGGTCTATTTTTGTACTTATCACGAACCACTGAAAGTGAAAAAAGAACCTATTAATAGAATCGATTGGCGGTACTTAAAAAATTCTTTACAACACTTCTATTTAAGATAAATATTTTCTATCAAACCAGTAAATCTATCCGTTTAATTGCTTTAGTATTTCAACTACAGGATTTAGTCCATGGTTAAATTACCAAAAATAATCGGCCACAGCTGATTTTTCAATCTGTTTATGCCTAATATTTCTAAAATATTCCTTCATTCTGGTTTATAAATTACATTTGGCCCTTCCAATGTAAAACAAACAGTTATACTAATACGAGGGCTGTACAATAAACAAGATCATAATTTGTTTACGGTCATAAATTTTCGCACTAAAATTCAATATTATTACGTTCCGTTACCTTAATGTGAAACAAAAACGCTATGGTAGTTTCATTGGTGGTACTCCTGGTTCCCGCCTGTGAGAACCAGGTAGGTTCAGACTTGTTCAGTATCGCCTCACGCTGCAATGGAAGTAACACGCGAGGACAAATGTGCGGCTTTTAAATTCTGCTTTCGTCTCAACAATTCTTTAGTTGAGGCCCATACAATGTTACAGGAGGCCTACGGAGAATCTTTTCTTCCCTACAGCATAGCTCAAAGGTGGTTTAAAATGTTTAAAGAGGGGAGACAATCAATTTCAAATTAAGGTGGACCCAGTGTTCCAGGTACTGCTCTTACGGAAGAAAACATCAACACTGCTACTGCCATTGTGACAGAGGATCGACTAGTTACCTTAAGATCAACTTTCTGAAATACTGAACATTTCATTGGGTGCCACCCACACATTGGTGACAGAAAAATTACATATGAGACGTGTTTGTGCGCGATGGATTCCAAGACTGTTGATTCCCGAACAAAAGGACATTCGCATGCAGGTCTGCATGCAGTCAAAGTTGATGTTAGAGGAAGATACGGAGTTTCTTTCAAACGTAATCACTGCTGATGAAACTTGGCTATATCATTTTGATCCTGAAGGCAAACAGCAAAGCTCAGTGTGGAAATCTCCTTCATCATCAACCCCCCAAAAAGCAAGAGTGGTTGCTTCTGCTGGGAAAGTTATGATCATCGCATTATTTGATATTCATGGAATGGTTTATCAATGTGTTGTACCTGCACACACATCAGTAACTAGTCAATAGTACAGGGATGTAGTGAAAACATTGCAAGTCCATATCAGGCGCAAAAGACTACATTTCCGTGAAGTAGGCTGGATGCTGCACCACGATAGTGCGCGGCCGCACATTGCCAATGTTGTTGCTGAATATCTTACAAAAATCAATGTGAGGTGTATCCCTCACCCTCCCTATAGTCCAGATTTAGCCCCATGTGACTTTTTACTATTCCCTAACTTGAAGAAACGCCTCCGTAGGTGGCATTATCCATCATCAGAAGCAGTGGTGAAGGCTGCGGAGGCGATTTTGAAGGATATCTCAAAAAGTGGTTTCCAACATGTCTTTGAAGACTGGCAAAAACGTTGGGACCAGCGGAGACCAGGGGAGACTATTTTGAGAAGGGCTATCAAAATTATGAGGATGAGTAAAGGTACTGTGTTAAAAAAATTGTGATCATTATTTATTGAACAGCCCTCGTAAATGCCAGGTTTTTATACTATCAGAGTCAGTTTTAGAAAAATTTAGTAAATTCTTATACTGTATTTATTTTGAGGAACCAAAATTATTCCAAATTATTTTTAAAAAATCTTTGAATGCTTTATTGGCCCAAGGATAATAAGTACATTTTTCCAGATTATAATATATATTTATTTTTTTAAATACAGAAACATCATTTACGTTTTCTTTCTTATGTAAATTTTTCAATGTTTATGCATAAGATCTACGTTAACACCATTAATTGATGTAGTATTAATAACGTGTTAATATTCTCTATTAAATCTTTAAAGACACTGACAAAGGAGTTTTACCTAGAAGCTAAATTATTTAAGCGATTAAATTAAGTGATATATTTAATCGACTGAGTGAAAATATTTATTTAATGAAACGGAAATCCATGTTCAACTCACATAATCTTTTCTACTCAGTCTTTTACAGCCACTTCTTAAAGTTGCATATTCTTCTGTATACTTCATATTAAACGAGAGAGGTATTAATGTGTCCGACTGCATTCAAGAAGCCACAGTTCACTCCTCTGAATTTACATCTATGCGTATAATGTGATTACTGCTTCTCAACACGTTTATATTTCTCTTTTTTCCATTAAAACTCGTCGTCTATGGCGGTGCTGGATAGACGGCGTGGGTGCTTGAGATAGCTGGACAGCGGTTTCATCGCTTTCTTCACGTGGGAGCACAGCCCTTGTTCAACATCGGACCCTCCGTGTTGGTGGCTGTGCAGTCCTAGTGCGGGTTTGATAACGCTTAACAGTTTTAGGAACTTCCACGTGTTTCTGTGACCTGACTGACTGCGACCATGTGGCCTCCTGTAGTTGCCTTTATCAACCCAACCTCTTAGGGGATGTTAGCCGTAATAGATCTGTGGGGAGGTCGCTGAGAGCGAAGTGTCTTCCTGCTTTGCCTACACTTTACCCCTTATTACACATATTACTCCAGACAGTGACTCTCCTTGTGTATTATCAGTTCCAAATATTTTGCAGCAGTCTATATCGAAACAACGGACATAGTATTATATTAGGCTGAAAAAAACAATATTATTATGATGGCATGTTTTAGTAATCAAATGAAATGGTCGGAAAAGCTACACAACATATCCTTTCCTTTAAGTTTTCTTAATGCATGTAATTTTCACTCTCCAAGGGGATCCATCCTCTACAGCTGCCGTGGTACCTCTGACCTTACTAGAGGAACCTCTGACCTAACATTCGAGCCCCTCCCTGAACGGGAGCTGTTCGGATTGGGTTGGACTCGAGGGGGCAGTTTGTTCCCGACACCCACAGGAAATTGGGTACCTCCGGCCAGGCTACGGCCGCCCGGAGGGGGTAGAGGGTTGCCTAATAAGTCTCGGGTACTAGCCTGCAGAGCTAGTAGCTGGTGTACTAGATCACCGGCGGCCCTACCAAGATTATTTGGTAGCCGGTCCATTTTGGATTGGCGCGTAAGTGGCCAATGTCCTGTCTGCCGTGTACAGCTACGGGGGGGGGCAGTTTGTTAAATAGGTACTGTCCTACGATAAAAAAACCCGAGAGCCCCGGGTTCTGGTCCTACGGGTCCAGGACTAATGGGAGTAGAACCTCAGACTCAGTCTCCAATGAATATTTTGCTGGAAAATACATAATACATTTCTGTAAATTGTGAGAAAGTTAGTAACGGCTGAAAATACATAAATATAATGTATTATTATTATTGCCTCAAAGGGTTTGTGGATATGGCTTCGTTGTAGACTGATGTAACAGCCAAGGTTTTGAAGACGGCCATGATTATACTGAGTAAGCGATCCTTTGCGAGAGGCCAGCCAGCGCTGCTGGGTGCTGTGTAGGCGGTGCGGAAGTCATCAGTAAATATGGTATAATTGTCGCTACCATTTATGCGATATATAATAAACCTTGAAGAGAAAAGTAAATTACTTGCCTATATTAAACAAAGGAACATAGGACCTGCTTTCAAGTAGAAAGAAGTACTACTACTATGTACTAAAATAACTACGACCACCTCCAGTACTTTTAACTAGAATTTAGCTGTTCTAATGATAACTCATTGCCACTTTATCTTTGATGTATATTAAAAACTATTTTAATTACAGTAAATGCTATACAATACAACTCCAATACAAAATGTTGAGACGTAATAGCTAAAGCTTGTATACAGGTTGATCTAAAAAGAAAACGACAACACTAAGGATGTTGCACAGGGCAACAAACTGATCATTTTTTAAGAGAGACCCAATGTCCGGAAATGCACGGTTTGGATGCTGTAGAATGTCAAAGTAAGAGAACTGGGCGGACGAAAATCCACGTGCGCAAGTCGTTCACACTCACCAAAACATGTTCATTGTCAAGATATGGACTAGGATAATTGCTGACCATATCACTGGACAATATCTATTCCAAAACAGATTATCTACCTCGATAGGTAGATATACCGATCTACCTCGCATTTCTTAGAGATATTTTGCCTAACTTATTGGAGGACGTCCCACTAAACATTCGGCAGGTAATGTGACTACAACACGACGGAGCTCCAGCACACTTTGATAGAAATGTGAGGATTCACCTAGGCCTTACACACCCAAATCAATGGATTGTTTGGAGGGGGGCCAGTTCCATGGCCAGCTAGATAACCAGATCTGACACCACTGGACTATTTTCCGTGGGGTAGTATGAAAACCATGGTGTATGCTACTCCTGTAACGTCAGAGGAGGACCTCATTGGACGAGTATATGGAGTGATTGCCGTTCTTTAAGGTCAACCACACTTATTGGAGCATTACGTGAAGCTCAGCACCGCCAATGTAGGTTCTGCATTGACGTAGGAGGTACCCAGTTTGAACCCCGTTTGTAATTTTAAACTACTTCGTGCTGAATGCAGTTTGTTCGTTGTATTGACGACATGGACACTTTGATGGTCTACTGCGCCCAAATAGTGCGTTTCCGGAAAAATGCTTAGAAAATGATGTGTTTGCTGTATTGCGGTTTTTTATCACTCTGTATGCACATTTGCTAGTCTTCTAACCGCAACCGAGTGCTTGATATTGTACAATATCTAATTATCCCTGTCTTTTTTCATATTGCCTTCATATAATGTATATTTTATGTTCAATGTTCAAGTACGTGTGCCATTAAACTTTAAACTTCTTTCACATGTACAATGTTCACAGGGTTTTGTGGCTACTAGTGAACTAACTTAACCCAAATCAATTTAATCTAATCTGTGCTGCTCCATCTACTACAATTATTGCTGTAATAATCTAGATCAGGGTAGGGTTCTTCCAAGAAGTTCTACACTCTCATAATTATTGTGCTGTTAGGTTACAGAAACGTTCGATAGGGTGCGACACATGTAAGGAATCTAGGTTCCAAAAACTACCTTTTTCACCTAGTGATGAACTTTGCAGTCATAGTTTTAATTCAGGTTAGAGCTTCATTATTTATAGCAGAGTGCTAGAGTGTGCATTTCGTCATTCATTTCTAAAAGAAAATCATATTTATAAGGAATGAAAATGCTGACTAAAAGAGAATAATGAGTGAAACGAAGACATATACCAAATAATTAGAACAAGTCTTTAAAATCAATAATAACTAAACACTAGTAACACAACTTCAGTATGTACTTATCTTATTTAAATCCTGGGACCGGTTTCAAAGCAAAACATCTGCATCATCCTCAGCCACTCAGCTTGACACCCACTAACTGACTGACTGACTGACTGACTGACTGACCTTGACCGCTACCGGAGTTTCAAGGATAGCTCCTTATCTAACTGCCATCTACCGGGGATAACACAAACTTATTCATGACATCTATTGGAGGGATATCAAAATTCATTACGCGATCCTTATTTTTCAAAATAAATATCTTCTCCCAAACCAATAAATCTATCGGTTCTTTCAATTGTTTCAATAATTTAACTTCTGGATTTACTTCATGATTATATGACCAAAAATAATCAGCCACTTCCGATTTCTCTCTCTGTCTATGTTTAATATTTCTAAAATTTTTCTTCGCTCTGGTTTCTAAATTACGCTTGGTTCTACCAATATAGATCTTATCGCATTCTAAACAGTTAACTTGATAAATACCAAATTTTTTGCTGCCTGAAATTTTGTCCTTTTTAGAAAACTGTAGCAAATTCTTTATACTGTAATTATTATGAGGTGCTAGTATTATACCCACTTCTTTGAAAATATTTTGTAACTTTTTATTTGCCCATGGATGATAAGTAAATTTATTGAAAATTTAATCTTTTTTTACTTTTTAAGAGTGGAAACTTCATTAACAGTTTTTTATATTTAAATTTTTCTACTCTTCTGATTATAAAATCTTTATTAAAGCCGTTAACTAAAGCATTAAATTCTTCTTCGTTAGAGGTATGTTTATCAATCTGTAAATCAAACTATTAAAAACAGAAAATCTGTGTGACATAGGGTTAAAACTTTTATTTTTGATATAATTATCCGTGTGAGTTGACTCTCTATAGATGCCAAAACTTAATTTGTTGTTTACTTCACTGTCAGCAGCTTCAGTTTTTTACATAAGTTTTTAAAATCCTACTTCAGTGATAACTATACTTACCTCGTACTCAGGAGTACCCTTCCTGTATTACTCGCTCCTCTCCTAAAGTTTCCTCTCGTGATTACACACTGGGACTTATTTCTAGCACATTCCTGTGGCAGTTCATAATTTTTGATTACCTGGAACAAACGCTATTCTAAACTTGAAGATAGTAAAGGATAAAGCTTTTGGAAGAAGGGCCAATAAAAAGAAGAAACACAGCTCATTTAATTCATTTTATGACAATGATATTAACTGGAATTCCCGTCGTAGAAGTCCTTACATATTATGGATAGATTAAAATTAATACATTGCTTTTTGGAGGGAGGGAGAAACTTGAGGCACCTATGCAGCAAACCAATGTATAGTATTGATAACACTTCGATCGGTGCACTGTATTAGCAAATGCTTTATGCTTGGCTCAAACGGCTACATATTCGATTTTAAGTTAATTTCATAGATAGTTAAAAATGCATAGATAATGAACCTGATTGAACACAATTTTGATGCTGTGTTTTGCATTATGAATGGGTGACAATGTTCAGTGACATATAACACGTCAAAAAGTATTCCATAAGCTTTTTAAAGCTTATTGTGGAATTTCACCACTTCTCACAATACAGAAAATAGACCTATATTTAAAAAAGTATTTTAAAATTAAGTATATTTTAGTCAGTTGTTACTGAGTACTATTTTATGATTTCTTCATTCGACATTATTTAGCTTATATTTGCAATAATGTTCACACTACGCCACTGACTGATTATTCATCTTCTTCTTCATCATCTTTAACGATGCCAAGTCTCTTAGCGACAGACTTGACATTGTTGATGACTTCCTCCTGAACAAGGTTAAAACTCATGGCTAGAAGGGCTATCCCAAAGAGGAGATACAGTGAACACAGAGCTATGCTGACTTCAGCGTCCATATTCTGCACTCTCCTGGCTGGTACGAAGTCCCCGAACCCTATCGTGGTCAGGGTGATGAAGCAGAAGTAAGCCGAGTCCAGGAAGGCCCATTTCTCCCATTTCATAAACAGCACGGCACCGCACAGGATGTACGTCACCACAAGGAACACGCAGAGCCATATGGGGACAGGTTTGGACCTCGCCGTTCCACCTCCAGAGCTCGAGTAGTCATCGTAGTCGTAATCATAGTCGTAAACATCCACGTCGTAGTCGTCCTCGCGGAGTCGGGAGAGGCGACTCGATTGACGTTGTGAGTGTTGTCGACTGATGGCGAAGCCCATGGGAGACATGATCCTGGGGCGGCATGGGGATGGCTGATGATGCGGTGAAGGAGGCGTCGCCAGCTGGTCACTTCCTCCTGTTCTATACCTGCAGCAAGAGATAGTGTTGTTCCTACTGTTAAAGAAGAAGAACATCGAATAAAACTGAATTTTGAAAACACACTGACAGTCATGGTAGCAGATTTCTATCTTCAGAATCGTTAGGAATGGCGGAAGATATGAATTAGTCAACGGAAGTTTGGAGTTCAAATCTGACAATGACGAGACGAAGAGTCATACATGACAAATGTTGGTGAAGTATCCTAAACCTGGTTTTGAAACTTCTTTGGCAAATACTTCATTGCAGGTTTATCAGCTCTGTCGAGGCTTATCTCAGTAGCGTAAGTGGTACCGTGTCTCCTTCACATTCAAGGGGTTCCTAGTTCAAATCTTTAAGGATTTTTCCAAGATTTTCCCTTATCCTGAAAGACGAATATTGGGTGACTCTAAGACGTATGGACCCTGGGCACATTTGAGTATCATTTCAATCCATTTTATTCATCATCAGATGCGACTTAACGTTGGAGGACATACATTTTAAAAGAATAGTGTCGCCGACTCCAGTGTTGTGCGTAGTATGAAATGAAGTTAAACCTAGTAAAAATAAATTAATACTTGGCAGGCCCCGTAGGTCAGTCAGTAGAGCATGTGCCTGCCCTGCTAGGGGTCGCGGGTTCCATTCCTGGCTGGGAAGGAATTTTTCTCCATCATCTTTCCCAGAGTCTGGAAGTATGAATGAGAGTGCGAATGTGTGCGTGATCTAATGATTAAAATGCAATGAATACAAGTTAACACCTTCGATATGTTTTAAAGGAGAATGATCGCCGATAGGTCCATTGGAGTTAAAGGCGGGGTATAAATGGGACAAATAACGAAAAAATACTTCACATTTCACAAGAACCAATCTGTCCCCTTTACTCTATATTTCTTCTGGAATGATATTAAAATCCTATAATCTTTCAAATATTTTTACCTCACGTTCCAGCTCAAATTTATGCAGAAAATTTTCTCGGGTTACTGAAGAACCTAAGAATCAAGGTAAATTGGCCAACAAGACCTAGATTTATAATGCTGCAACTTTATTTCAAGAAACAACAGCTACAGTACTAATAATCAATCATTCCAAACCGTTGGAGATTAATGTAATACGAGGGCTGTTTAATAAAGAATGATCATAATTTTTTTCCGTTATAATTTTTTGTAACAAAATTCAGTCTTATTATATTCTGTTAGCATAATGTGAAACAAAAACGCCGTAGTAGTTTCGTTGTTGGTACTCCTGGTTCCCGCCTGTGAGAACCAGGCAAGTTCAGACATGTTCAGTATCGGACACGCTGCAATGGAGGTAACATGCAGTTGAAGTTGATGTTAGAGGAAGATCCGGAGTTTCTTTCAATCGCAATCACTGCTGATGAAACTTGGCTACATCATTTTGATCCTCAGAGCAAACAGCAAAGCTCAGTGTGGAAATCTCCTTCATCACCAACCCCCCAAAAAGCAAAAGTGGTTGCCTCTGCTGGGAAAGTTATGGTCAGCTCATTCTTTGATATTCATGGAATGGTTCATCAGCATATTGTACCTGCACACATATAAGTAACTGGAGAATAGTACAGGGATATCCTGAAAACATTGCAAGTCCATATCAGGAGGAAAAGACCACATTTCCATGAAGCAGGCTGGATGTGCGGCCGCATATTGCCAATGTTGTTGCTGAATATCTTGCAAAAGTCAACGTGATGTGAATCCTTCACCTACCCTATAGTCAGGAGTTAGCCCCATGTGACTTCTTTCTATTCCCTAACTTGAAGAAATACCTTCGTGGGAGGCATTATCCACCATCAGAAGCAGTGGTGCAGGCTGCGGAGGCGATTTTGAAGGATCTCTCAAAAAATGGTTTCCAAAATGTCTTTGAAGACTGGCAGAAACGCTGGGATAAGTGCATCACATTCAGGGAAGGCTATTTTGAGAAGAACCATCAAAATTATGAGGATGAGTAAAGGTACATTGTCAAAAAAGTTGTGATCATTCTTTATTGAACAGCCCTCGTAATAATCAATCATTCCACACCATTGGAGATCAATAAAATACGAATTCAGTAATTACATATAAATAATTGGCATGATTATGTCAAAGTGCAATGTTTGAATATGTAAGTGTACACCAACTGAATCATGTAAAATCTGATTTAGAATACTGCACATCATTGTCAATGACATTAAATGCATAATGACATTGTTATCGATGGTTGATTAGGTTTTGTAATATAATTAACTTAATAGCCTAATAATTGGAATAACAGATATACACGTAATTGATGAACATGCAAGTGGAGCCGCAGAATTTTAATCGACTCTTCAAACTTATTTAGAACCACGTTAAAATCAAGGCAAGCACTGTGAAATATTTTTACGACATGCATGAGGACTCAGCTTCAAGTACTATTTCAGATGCTGACCATTCACAAGATGGTATGTTATAATCTTCGGATAAATATGGCTCGTAAGTGAGTAATACATTTCTTTTCTTAGTTAACATACAGAAACTCATTGAGATGTTTATTATTTATTATTTTTTAGAAGTTTTGCGAATCAACTTTATAATTTTATGCATCAAAGGGTAGTATACAGTGCGTTTCAAAATTTCTGCGTAATTGTTGCTGCAGCTAAACGAGACTATTTTTTCAAAAATAACTCGCACACGTCAAACAGCAAGTTAAAAAAAACACTTTTTCACTTTTAATCACTTACATCATTTTTAATATTACTGTGCAAACTAAATATTCAAACTCACATTTTGTATACCATTTCAAAGGTTGTAATATTGTGTATAAAAGTTTTCAATTTTTCTATGGAAAATTATTGTTGTATAATTACTTAAATAGCTTCTGATGAACTTGGTGTAACTTAAGAAGTTTATTTATATAAATTAAAACAAAATAACAATAATTTTTAGTGAAAATGAATGCGTTTTCCATATTGCCAGATTATATATGGATATGCATTTGAAGATTTACTGTATTAAATATTTACATTTGTAACAAACTTTTTTTATAATTTTAGCCCCGTTAATGTACTAATAAGCGATACAGATTACTGACAATGTTGTATAAAACAACCAACATCTTTTACATTATTTTTAAATTTACGTCCTGTCGTTAAGTCATGTCAAAATGGAATGGGTGATATAATCCTCAAATGAGCCGCAGGGTACATAGAAGTTAAAAATGACCATTATTCATCTTTTAGGATAAGGGAAAACCCTATTCAGATAACTCGCCCTGACCGAAATTCGAATTCGGGACCTATTAAACTGAATCATCCACAATAATTTCATCTTTAGAAGTTTCACAAAAATTATAGAGCATGACTTAAAATGTTTCTAATGACGTTACAAATTTCTCAACAGTGATATTAAGAATGATTCCTGTTTGTGGAAAAGCGTACTGGAAAAGTGTAGCATTTTTAAGAAAATTTCCTGTTAGCTATATGGAACAATATACGAGACCTTTGAAACTCAGTGGAGAAATCAGACAATCTATCTGTCAGAGGCACTGAGGTTTATGTTATTAAATGTTATATACTTGTAGATAATGTTCGCCTATTTATTTCACAAATCCATGCTAGAAGCTGCCCTATATTTGCAATAAATGAGCCGATTTTTAGACATTGCTGGTCCTTTCACTACCTCGTATCTCCTTGTGTATGCATCAATACTGATTCCTTCTATGCTTACATCTAGGTCAACCTTACTAGTAGAAGCACATGAGGTTTAAACCGTTCCGTGTTTTGTTTTTCAGTTTCCTTTCCACCAAGGAGATTTATTCTATTAGCATTGTCCCGCTGTAAATTCCTACCACCCTAACAGACGAAACTGAAGACCGAAAGGTGGAGAATGAGCGTCATAAAACAGCAAGCCTGATCTAAAAGAATATATATATATATATATATATATATATATATATATATATATATAAGAATCTATACTAATGTAATTTAGTTTACATAATATTTCTCCAATCGTTCTGTATTTACATTCACATACTCCAGTGACTAAATTAGCAAAATCAGTTATAACGAACCAGCCCTTGAGGTGTGAGTTGGCCTGAAAATATATTTGTGTAGAATGTAACTATATATGTTGTGTAGCAATATTTTTGCTAATGAGAAGTTGACATTGTTATATAAAATGTTGTTGCTACGAACACAAATGAATTGTCAGTACTAAATGAAAATACCAAAAAGAGTAGAACATTTATATGCCTAAGAACCTTCAACCTAATTGCCGGTATTTACTTTCAAAGGATATTAATCCAAATAGATTGCCTTGGTCTTTTGCACATTAATAATATTTCATATGAAGTAGGTATAGTTTAAACATTTTAACAGAAACTAAAGAGAATGAATGTGAAACGAGGCATATTATTTTTGATATGCTTATAATTAATTCAATAAGTGAGGTTAAATTGTTACAAAAATTAAATTTACAAGTATAGGTGTAATTTATTTTTATTGAAGTAGACAGACCAAGAGCAAATTACTATAATACATTTTGTGTATAAGCATTTCTGCAAGATGATGATAATGCGTTTATTGTTTTTAAAAATGATTATATTTTTTAACAGCGATAAATCACCCGCTAATTCTTAATATTACCTAACCAATCCACTACTCGGATTGACATGGAAGCCCAGAAAACCTTTGATATAAGCCAAAAATTGCTGGCTAGCTTAGTTTATGATATTCTACTCTATTTCGAACAATTATGTGATTTTATGTAATGCGTGCAAAACGTCGCAACACCATTTTTAACTTTTTCAACGATAGCTAAATGTAGCAGTCTGAACATAAATGACATGAAATTAACTACACACATTTTCATGGCTTCAAAGACAGAAAAAGCGAGATCATAGAATATTCTATGAAATTTTTCTTTTCCTTTTTTAAATTGACCATGAGGCAATAATTTTAATAGTTTGGTGGGTATTGGTTACTAAGAATAATTAAGTTTGCACTGAAGTTACTTATCCCACCATTATTTTTTCCCAATGAGATCCCCCCCCCCCCATAAACAGCAACGAAGCAGCTTGAATGTGACAGAGAAATAAACATTTTAAGCTGTCCGATATATGGTTGTTCCTCAGAGCATTTCCATAGTAATTAATAATTTTCTAAGTTTGTTTAATGTACAGATTTGTGTATTTCTATTGCCGTAGAACTTAAGTTAACTCTTTAAGTGTCTTGTGAAATATATCTTTTAAATTCTTCCAAAGAAACACAAGACTCATGAGCAAATACAACTTCAGGCTAAATACTCTAGGGGTACACAAATAAAAATATTTAGTAAATATTCTCCACTTAACTTAAGAAGCCGATGACAATACTTCCATTATGTTTTTGCGAAATTAATTTCATGGACATTTGCCCAAATCTTCAGTTAACAAAATTGAACGACGACTTCTTCTTAATTTAAGTGGAGAATATTTAGTAAATATTTTTATTTGTGTAGTGTTTGTTACTCCACTATAAATAGCTTCATTTTCTGTGTACTCTAGGGATATTTTAGATAGCACAAAAAAGAAACAGAATGACACGTTTATCTTCAAAACTGGATAAATACAGATGACTTACTTGAATCCCTGACTTCGAATGCTGCTCTTGAGTGAGTCTCTGACAGTAGGAGCTGGTGAAGGATCGGCCTTGCCGTTACGACGGGGCAAGGTTCCCGATCTTTGTTCCTCCCGTTCTATAGCATACTTGTTGGTCAGCACTGGAGTACCAGCTACTTCTCCACTACCTGTAATTTATGACACAACTTTATTTTACAGGAATTTGTTTTGCCAGAAGGGACTTAGAAGCTCTATCTTCAATAGATAATATGTGTTTAAGTTTTCTGAGAGAGAGAGAGAGAGAGAGAGGGAGAGGGAGAGAGAGAGAGAGAGAGAGAGAGAGAGAGAGAGAGAGAGAGAGAGAGAGAGAGAGAGAGAGAGAGAGAGAGAGAGAGAGAGAGAGAGAGGTGAAGTTAGAGGAGACAGAGCGTCCAGATAAGGAGCCTTGATAAAGCAGAGAGCAGGATAATAAGGTTTTACAAGTTTGAAGCTCCCGTTGGCAGTTTCACACATCTACTGGGAGTCTGGGACTCAGAGTACACCTCCATTTACACAGAGTATCGTATTTTCCGGCCATGGTTTCTAATTCCTCTCTTATCTTCAGAGACCTCCGGGTCTCTGGCTTCAAGAACTACAGAGGAAGTATCTGGGTTCTGTGAGTAAAGCTGTTCGCTAAACAGATAATACGGAGAGCTACAATATGTAAATGGTAGAGACCCTGCCCTCTACTTGATCTCGTATCGGCCAACCTGTATTTCCTGCCATTTCATCCCTTTCTTCCCAAGGCGTCCGCATGAAAAGGAGCTTAATCGTGTTGTAAGAGTAATGGTAACTTTATTATATGAGTTTAGTTCTTGCGATATAATTTTTATAAAATTATAAACCATACCTTGGACTAGAGGAGGCGGTGACACTGGTGGAGTAGAGGTCGTGAGAACAGTGTCCGAAAAACGAGAATGCTGGGATGCTCTGTTGCTACCTCGAGCGATGATCCCCAGCTCCCTATCTCCATCTTCGTAGTACCTGCAAAATATAGATTATTTACTTATCACCAGTTATGAGAATACAGTACTTCAGCAGTTTCTTCAAGTCATCCATGATAAGTGTAAACAATGTAAACAGCAGAGGTCAAGTAAAGATTACCTACAACGTCAACAGACAACGGCGGATTTATTAAAGTAAAGCTAAATATAACTTTGAACGCAAAATAGTTTCTAACCTTTTTACAGTGTGATTTGTTTAATGACCTCATCATGTTCAAATTCTGCTCTCGAAGTCTTGTTAACCTCCTAATCTTGTAAAAATTTAAATTTTAAGGTGCGTCATTTCTTCTATCCATCAGGAGGAATGGTAAATATATACCTATATGCTAACGAATGTTCACCACAACCGGTACCTACCACCAAATGTTAAACTTTCTGCATCTCTTGTGACTCTTGGGAGACAGGGATTAGGTGAGAGCACCGCAGGGAGGAAGGGGGTTCCTTAACGGTCTACCGCGCAGGTCTACGCAAAAATCTAACCCATGCGGTTCTTCCAAAGGGGTACCCGGCCCAGAGCATCTAAACTGAGCAGTCTCAAACGACCCAGGTAAGAAACCTCTACAAAACGTATCTCCACCACCCAGCACCGATACCATAAAGTAGACCTACAATCTTGAACCAGAAATGTAGATACAGAAAAGCCTCGAGAAAACAAGAACCACCACAACTTCCCCTAGATACCCAAGTTAACCAGAAAAACCTGTGAATTAGAGTGAGCGGTCACAAGAATAGAAAGCGGGACCTCCTAAGTACAAGCCTCACACGTCACCCTTGAAACAGAAATGTAGATACAGAAAAGCCTCGGGAAAACAAGAACCACCACAACTTCCCCTAGATACCCAAGTTAACCAGAGAAACCTGTGAATTAGAGTGAGCGGTCACAAGAATAGAAAGAGGGACCTCTTAAGTACAAGCGTCACACGTCACCCTGGTGTCAGCTTGCTCAGTAACAAATCAGAACAACGCTGGAAAAGGTTATCTAAATCGTGGTTTTCAGAACTGTCTTGCTTATTAACCAAATATATTTTATTATAATAAATTACCTATGCGATTATTTCCTTTTTGATACAAGAATGCTACATTAAGCTCAACTGAAAGCCAGATTATCAGGTTGTAACAGTATTTTTGGGTTATGTTCGGAGGAATTATGAAGGGATTATGAATTTATAAAAATATATGTAGTTGTGTGATTGGCCGAAGTAGTAATGGTATGACGTAGTATGACGTAATGTGGTGACGTGTCATTGGATCGGCCAATCACAAAATTAAGAGAGAGGTAACGATAGTTACGATAAATCAATAATCTGGCTTCATGGTGGAAAATGACGCGGAGAAGATAAAAGTTTTGAATAGTAAGAAATAAATCAATAATTTCGTTTTAAATAGAGAGAGATTTTTGTTGTAATGGTGGAGTGTGATGAATACTGGTACTAGATCAGGAGTATTTAAGTTATAATTTGAATCTGTATAAATATAACCAATTACAGACTTTGACTTCCTTATTCCGAACCACGCCTTGAAACACAGATGTCTCATGACCCTTATTTAGAATTGGTGAACAGAGGAAATAGATAGCCGCAAAAACTCACACGAGAAGAGAAAGAATTGTGCGTCCAACATAGAAATCCTGTCCCAAATTGCACCCGAACGGCTTATGAAGACGAACATAAATTAACAACGAATAGACTCAAATTCCTGTTCCAAGGTTCGCATAAGATGGTTTTCAAATTCAACTTTTTGTATTATCATGAAAAGAAAACGAATAGTGGCTTAGTATCTGAATGAAATATAAACATTTGCAATTCAACAAGTAACAAAGAATAATCACTCAAAGTATAAACTTGGAAGAAGCGTAGGGACAGTGAAGCACAAATTAGTACAAAAGTGAATCGAGAAGATATTGACACATTAGTGTGAGTGAAGCAATGTGTCAATATCTTCTCGATTCACTTTTGTACTAGCAAAGAATAAGTTGGAAATCTTTAGTTGCATAAACTATTTTGACGAAAATATGTGTCATAGCTATTCATTCTTTCAATACTTTAACTTAATTATTTATTCTAAAATATCAGACCTTTTGATTGGAAATCAAGTATATTTTATTCAAATAACTATTTATCCTGACCTACATGCTTTAGCTTCCTCAATAGAATAATTAAGTCCATACTGTGCTTTTGTCTTTATGAATAACCTCATTCAAAAATTAAATACTAAATAAATAATTGACGTTATATTTAAATTTCTATCAGGAAAATCCAAAATCGAAAGTATGCTTACATTGAAATTAATCAAATGATTGAACTCCTGATATATGAGCCTGAAGGTGTTGAATAAAATACGTCATACCTTTGACATTTACATAACAAATAAAATGCATATGGGAAAATATAATTATGTATAGTTAATGTTTACGCACCTGCAGTCAGTATCGGAATAAGAAGACCGGCATTCAGAAAGTCCCAAGGCACTGTCTGCGGATCTCTGGGATGTTCTCGCGGATCTTCTGAAGGAGGCTGTTCTTGAGCGACCGGAGTACCTGCTGTGGAAACATAGCATTTCAACGCAAGTTTAAAATGTATACATGCACATCGGAGTTATTATATTTCCACTGTTAATTTGCAGTAAACAGCTACAAGGAAGGTTCATAATAATTCTTCTGATGAAAGTTTGACAGTTTTTACACTCGGATGTATGTTCAAGTACGTTAAATATGTTGAATGTATTGAATGTACATAAGCTTTAGTAAAAGGTATCTAAATTATATTAAATATAAATACATAACACGTATAAATACTGTATAGATACAGAAAGCATAAACAGCAATTTTTGGGGATATTCTCATAGGAACTTCAGTCATAGGCTAAGATCTGTACCAACGGCCACAAACAAGCACCGATCCGATTAGTTTGGAATACACGAAACGAAGCAAATTGATAGCATTCGCAGATGATTTAGTGCTGATAACAGCAGGGGAAACTAAGGACGTTGCAGAAATGTATGCGAATACAGATCTAAAGCAAATAGAAAATTGGTCAAAACAGTACATACTCCAGTTCAATAATAGTAAATCAAAAGCTATTCTGATTTCAAGGAAAAGGAAAGAAGAAAACTGCAAAATAAGCATATATCTGAACAACAGGATCATAGAGCAAGTACAACAATTAAAGTATCTAGGGATATTATTTGATAACAAACTGAACTTTAACATGCATATAAAACAGGTAACAGATAAATGCTTAAAACTCTAAACGCACTAGGGAAGATAACCAAGCAGAACTGGGGTTTAGGCCAAGAAGCCCTTCGAACAATCTATAAAGGTGCTGTACATCCGATGCTGCTATATGGCGTGCAAGTATGGGAAGAAGCGATCCAAAAAAGAAGAACATGCTCAAATATCAACGCGTACAAAGACTAATGAACATAAAAATTGCCAAAGCATATAGAACTGTTTCATACGAAGCGTCCTGTATTTTGGCAGCAATCAAGCCAATAAATATAAAGATTCAGGAAGTACTAGAGATGCATAAATTCAAAAATGAAAAATCGACTCTAACATAAGAAGTCCCGAAACTAAGCGAGTGGCCACATCCTTCGAAGAGAATACGTGTTAAAGAAGCACAGGAAGACATACAGTACAACATAGAGATTTATACCGACGGAAGCAAGATAAACGGAAAAGTCGGAACTGCAGCAGTAATTTTCCAAAATGGGGAAGAGGTTAAAAAGCTCAAGTATAAACTCGGTGAGTGCTGCTCCAATAACCAAGCAGAACAGATAGCAATTCTAGAGGGACTTCGAGCAATAGCCCATAACAGCTTAGAGCTTACAGTGGTAAACAAATTAGGCGTAGTGAACACGGACAGCCAGATTACAGTAGACCTTCTTAAGAACAGTCAAATCCGAAGCAAAATAATAGAAGAAATAAAGGCCAAGATCAAGCATCTGCAGGACAACGACTGGACCATCCACATAAAATGGGTAAAGGCACACGCGGGACTACGCGGGAACGAAATAGCAGAACAGACGGCAAAGGAGACTGCACAGGAAGACAACGGGGAGATTATCTACAGCGAGATACCTAGGACACACATAATCAAGGAGGCAGAAGAGAAAGGACTGCGAAGGTGGTAAGACCAATGGGAGAACACAACATAAGGAAGAATCAGCAAAAAGTTCTTCCCTTCTGTGCAGGAACGACTAAAAATGAGGATTCCACTTAACGGACAGACTACTGCCATCCTAACTGTACATGGGAAGACAAGGGACTACTGCAACAGATTCAAAATATCGGAAAGTGCAATGTGCAAATGTGAACTATAAAACCAAACAGTGGATCATTTAATATACAACTGTCCTCTTCTGAACAGTGAAAGACTAGAACTCAAACAAAACAGACTGAGCGGTGGACAGTGGCCGGCAACAAACAGTGATCTAATCAAGCACTACCAAAGACAATTTTTAAAATTCATAAACAAAATAGACTTTGAAAAAATGTTAAAGCATAACCAAAAATTGTATCATATAATGAGAACTTGTAACACTTGTAAAAATTGTAATTACTACAACTCGTTGTAATAAGTTTAAGGAATGCATGTAGTGTTACGATGTAACGGAGCATGCAGTGTAATAAATAAATTAAAAAAAAACACCGATCCTGGTAAATCGATATTTCGGATGTAAATGGCAGCAGTGTTTCTGAGCGTTTGATTCTTTAACAAACTTATGGCTGAAAATATGAGTAATAATCCAGAGGAACATTGGCAGCAGTATGAGCAAAATGTGAATGGGAATATTGAGAAACCCCACATGTCCATTTTTTCACGAAACTGAATTACCTATGAAATTGTACTTTAAATATTTAGGCCAATCATAATGTAGAGAAAACCATGATGTTTTGACATTTTCTGTTATGTTATGCAGCCACTGTGTCACCGAAACTGAAGAGAAATCCAACGTGTACAAAGGATATGGGCTTTCTCAGAATTTTAATTTACCAACACTGTTTCAAACAGAGAGAATAAAAATCGGCCTCCTACTCTTTGATGTAATCGATTGTTATTGTTAATAAAATGTCAGACAGTGGTGATCTTAGTGCAGAATGTGAGGAAGTGTCCACATTCCAACTGGCTGAACCATTTGTAATTCCACCAAACCCTTTGTGTCAGGCTTATCAAGTTAATGTGCCTATAAATGAGAAGAAAATACAAGACCTAAGACGATTTGTGTCACTCTTAACAAAAGATGAAATTATTCAGAGCTTCTACGATGTATATACAATTGGCCAACATGTGTCAAAGAATGAACCTTCTGTAGAATATAATGTCAAAGAGTTCTCTTTGGCATAATTTATTTCATTTTTGTCCTTGTCAGGTATATCGTATAGGTTAAGTAATAATTTATGCATTGTATTACAAAATTGGACAAAGCTCACATGTTTAATAAATAAAAGTTAATATAACTTCAAATAAATGGATCAAGAATGTCTACAGTACAATGGCATGCTACTCTCTACATCCATTTCAACGAAAAATGAGGACAAAAGCTGACTTTAAGCATAATTTTAAAAACTGGAATTATTTTTGAAAAATTTAGTTTTTTGGACATTGGGCTTTCGCAATATTTCGATTCATGTCTGACATGAGTTTCTCATGAACAATAAAACGATACTAAATTGTACTAATTTGCTTTTAATTTATGAACTCCTAAGTCTTTTAAACTCTGTTAAACTGGTAGTACTGTCACAGCTATCTGGATATTATTGGACCATTAATTATTTTTCCATGTACTACAGTCTGAAGAAACATTGTTGGAAGTTTTAATGTTTTAAATTTAAAAGGCATAATATCAGGCTTAGAACTGCAGCTCAAATTCCAATCTTCACTTGTCATTATAAGGTTAGTTTCTTGTCATAAAGAACTATCCTAAGCTAATAAAGTTGGAGATCTGAAGTACTCAGTGCTTGTACTAAATTAAATTTAGCACTAAATTAGTTGGAAATAACATATTAATTAAAATATTCCGGTTCAAATATAGAAGGTGGTATAACGTTTTCAAAATGTCCTTTAATATGAAAATATTGATAGTGTTAAGAAACATGAAAACATATTGAAGTCTCTAATGAAGAATTTTAAATGTTGTTGTAGCCATGTATTAAGATTAAATGTTGTTTAATGACATCAAAAATATTTGAATAGTATCAATATGTAGTATTCACACAATTCACAAATAAAGGTGGCAACGTCATAGTTGTATAACTCATGTAATTGCTTTATTTCTTTATTAAAAAGTACATTTTTTTATAAAAAGGATTGTGTATATACCTCATTTCGTGACCACCCCTTTCTATATCTTATCCAATTTGATTTACATTTCTTTAAACTACTTTAACCCTAATTTTCCTAGATATTTTCCTACCTTCTCCATATGTACATTTGAGGGCCAAGGGGTTAACCAGAACACTTGACTCTCGTCAAGGCGGCCCGGGTTCAATCCCAACCGACCGCATGTGGGATTTGTGGTGTACAGCACGGCGCAGGGGCGGGTTTTCTCCAGGATCTGCGGTTTGCCCCCCCCCCCCATCATTCTAGCAATTGCTCCATTATCATCTTCCCTAACATGCTCCATGGGCATGTATAATTCTTAATAAATGAAGCATGTTAATAAATAATTTTAAAAATATGCATGTACATTTGATATGAGTTAACAATCTTTATAGCTTTTAACTGTATTGGAAATATTTCCCATTTTGTCTAGTATTAAATGTGTTCTTCCTTTTAAAGCATTTTAAATTACTAAATGACAGTTAGAAGTTGACTATTTTTATGAATATTTTCTTTCTGTATCCTTGAAAGACAACCCATTGAAATATGAAGTTTGGAGTTCAGGCAACCTTTTAATTTTGAACCAAGGAAATAGATTACGCAGGCACACTAAAAGACATGCTATTAGGGGATTGACAACATATCTCGGTGTAATGCCAATTAATATTTTTAGGTGAAATAGAGTGTAATGTGCTACCTATCATAAGTAAATTATTTTTCAGGCTACATTTATTTGTAAGGAATTTTTAATTCAGTTTAACAAAGATAGCTTTTCGTTGCTTAACTACTTGCTTATCATACACCAGCAAAATTAAAAATGATGTTCAAATCTCAAGCAAACCATTTGTATGTCTTCGAGAAATGTAATTGCTCCTAAATAGAGTAAAATCATTTATTGTTCACTGACGAACATTTCTATTGCTACAGCTCCCTACCCTAAGTAATGACACCGTCAAACAGTAGAGAAAATGCTAGTTTAGTTACTGTATCCCATGGGAAATAACGTTACACGTTAATAAACAAACCTGCAGTTAAAGCGACTTTGATGTGTCTATGCAGATCGTGTTTTCCTGAGGGTAGTGCCAACTGCAACATTTGAAATGCTTTTCTCACTGCGCTTTGCATCTGGTTTTGTTATGGAAATGAATTTGACGACAAAAAACATGACATTGTTAAATAACACTTTTTGCTCTTAGTCTAGCTGCAAAAAACGTTCAAGGTGCGCTGGCTTTAAATATACGAGGCCAGAATCAAACGTCTCAACACAAGAATTTAATCTTCAGTCTCAATAATTCACTTATCATAATACATTTGAATATATGAACACCGATACCGAAAAAGGGATTTTTTTGTGTAATTTACATCCTCCAACGTTAAGTCATATCGGACGATGAATGGAATGGGTGAAATGATGCTCAAATGAGTCCGGGGTCCATGGAGCTTAGAGTTACCCGACGTTCCTCTTAAAGGAAAAGGGAAAACCCAGGTAACTCGCCCTGACTGGGATTGGAACTCGGGACCTCTTGAACGTGAGGCAGACTTGTTACCACCATGCTACCGAGGCGGACAAATTAAGGGATGCAATGAATAAAGAGTCCCAATGGATTTCAAAGGAACATAGTGTATTTGTTATAACGCTAGCAGGTGCAGTTGGGGTGAGGAGTTGTGCAGGGAGAAAGCGGGTTCTTAGCAGCGATTCTAAGTGCATAACTCTTGAATCCGCTTGAAAAGGCATTATTCGGACCCTTAATAATGGCATCACCGAGACTAATAATCACAATGGACAAAATACTCACAAAAGGAATTTTGGTGTGAATAAAGACGGGCTTCGAGAGGTGAAAGTCGAACGCAGCTGCTGTGAGGAACACAACTGGACTGGCGGTCCATTAGGAAAAACACAACTAGCTCTGTCTTCGCGCAAGGCAGACCAGGACCGAGGAGAAAAGGTATCTATCGGTTCCTACGTAAATAATGAGTTAGGTGTTATCGCGTAATATGCATTTTACATACGGTAACCCTTGGGTGGTAAATTCGCGATCGATGTGATGATAAAAAGAAGCAGTAATTAAACCAGACTGAAACATGCATTCCAGTGTTATTTTGTAACAGTAGTTTCGAGTTATATTTAGAAAAGTTATGAAAAGTTTATAAATTTATAAAAAAATGATTATGTAAATCTATGTAGTAATTTAAATAAATAAAAATATATGTAATTTTGTGATTGGCCGCTGTAATAATTGTATGACGTAATGTTGTGACGTGGAGGCAAATCAGCCAATCACAGAATTAAGAGAGGAGTAACGATAGTTACGAAAAATCAATAATCTGAGTATAGAGTGATGTTTTGTAATGGTGAGTGTGATGGATAGTGGTGTAAGATCAAGAACATTTATGTAATAGTTTGAACAGTTTAAAAATAACAATGTAAGAATTTATCGATATGTTGGAAGTGACTGGAAAAGGAAGTTCAAGTAAAATGTAAACTAAATAATACAATTAAATAGTTACAAAATTTGACTTCTCCGAAACTTAATTCCGAACCTAGCCTGAAACCAAGATTCTCATGACTCTTAGTTAACCAAGTACAGTCATCAAGAAACAAATCAAAATACAATGAATTTGTTATTTCTGGCTTCTCGACGTGGATCTTCGAAAAGTCAACGTGCATCCCATCTTAAACATAGAAATTCCGTACAAAATTGCGCCCGAACGTGTGGCTGATTAAGATGGAGAGAAATTAAATAGAATAAAGAATTCCTGTCCCAAGTAATTAAACCAGACTGAAACATGCATTCCAGTGTTATTAGAATCATCCTTACTCCCATACATATCCACGCATACCCGTTGACGGAACTCTTACTCTACCTTGAGGATAGGCCACACTGCTTCAAAATTTACAACGTCAGAATAAGCTGCATCAAACTAGCGACTAGTGCTTGCAGCAACCTTTTCTCGTGTATAAGCAATTAATGTGAAAATAACCTACATCAACGTTACATACGCTTATCCGTTCAACCTGTTCATTACTCCTCACCATTTGGGAACACCATGTACATAAAAAGTTAAAATTCTTGTTTATGCACGGGTAGAAAATGAAGCACTAATTATGCTTTCCAAACTTCCTTATAAACTCAATCTTGCTATCACTCAAGATAACTTCATACTCTCAGGGTATACGGAGTCACGCCTTTGAAGAGTGTTTGAAGTTGGCAGTCTCTGAAGGGATCAAGTCATTTACCTCTTGAGTGCTCAAGAATGAACTGAACCAATTCAGATCAGTTTTACTCATCCTGGATTCCTTTCAAGGGTGCTTATGAACTTGGAAGCTATTGATTCGTCTCATTGCAGATACCTTAAAGACGTTTCAATTAGATGCGATTCTCTGTCACGAACGACTTTGTGTTCAATAGATCTATTTAAGCAGAATGAAGCACAATTTTGAAACATTTGACGCGTATCAATCAATGCATTTTCTCTTCTTTTCGTTTCACAGAGGTTTTTATAAAATGACTTACTTTTATACCACGTAGCCAGTATTGCATTCCTCAATAAAATTTTTAGTATACATTTTACCTAAAATACATTTTTAGAGGCTCTTGAATTAAAAAAATAGAAAATTGATATTTTGTGTTTGTAAATACCATAACTAAAAAATTAGGGGTATGACTAGTACTAAATTGATATTTAAATTTGGTACTTTCTAAGGATATAAATACTTCAGGAATGCCCCTAAACCAAACCATCCTTTACATTGATTTTTTGAAGTTTCTTACTTTCTCAAAAGTTTTTTCAACGATTTTGAATAAAATATCATAGAGACTGGATTAGGATTACTACGGAGGGGATTTGACATCGAAACCCGTGGTCTATTG
>CM060953.1:50193562-50208562 GCA_030765055.1 Mantis religiosa
TATCAATATTAAACAATTTTAAAAATGCTCAAAAAGTACAGCAATGAGATAGACAATGTTTAGGCTGTTTATTTCATTTTCATAAAATTTACATTTACATATTTTAATTTTATGCAATATACAATTTTCATACTATTTACCTTTCTTCAAAATTCCACTTGATGTTTCTGCATCTCTTTGGCCCATTCTAAACGTTTTTCTGCCATTGCAGGTGTCAGTTTAGCCTTTTTACGAGGCCTGCGTGCTGGTAAACCTGCTTCACATAATCTTCTGCGAAATACTGAGGCTGATATTTCTGTACCGTACTGGTTTAGTTGATTAATAAGGTCAATGCTAGTTGCTCTTCTATTTTGTTTTGCCACCTGCACAAGTTTTCTTGGCGTCCTTGGTGATAGCTTTCTTTTCCTCCCGCATCTTCCATCCCTTTGTGAGGTCAACGTCTCACCGAATGTTAAAGCTTGATTAATGCGAGTAACAGATTTTTGTGAAATACACAATATCTTAGCTATTTCACGTTGTGAATAAAGAGGTTCCCTCAAAAGTCTCAGTTACAGCTACTTTCCTTGAGGATAAGTCAGCAGTTTTACCCATAACCTCACTTTTGAATCAATGTGAGTGCCAAGGATAAGATACACGATATTATCTGGTTTGATATCAATTAATAATAAATACTGAGGATATATTCTACATAAACACAATAAAGCCAAATATTAGCAATCTTTAGTTACTACATTCACCAAATGTAAGCAATATCACCAAACAGTTGGATAAACAGACATGAAGAAAATGGCTGCTCTTAGTTCAGAGCTACCGCCATATTACTATAAGTAAAAGAAAAATACCCCAGCTATTATTAAGAGAGAAATTTCATTGAATATGCTTCATATTATAGCAAGGAAAATAATTACGACAAATTGAAGTAGGTTATAAATAAATAACTATTATTTTGAATGTTAAACTGAAGCATGAATGAGTCTAATAATTTGCATACGTCTGTAGTTATATTCACATTGTTTACGATTATCTCTTTCTCCCAATTCTTCTTTAACTTTATATATAAACTAACTTTATAGACATAACGTTGTATTGTAAACGTGGTGGGAAATAGTCCACTTCCCTCTCTTAATTCTCTATTAAATTCTGTACTTTTATTCTTAAAACTTATAATTGGTTTAGAATATGAAGACTTAATGATATTAGTTAAGCCGTATGGTACTTTATATTTTTCCCATTATTCCCAACAGCTTTTCAAATTTTACGCTATGGTATACTTTAATATAATCCAAAAATAGAAAACAGATTTCTAAATTATTTTCGTTTTTTTTCCTTTCTTTTCTTCTCCATAATTTGTTTAATGGTATGTACAGTTACTCAATTGTTTTAACCAAGTGTTCTGGATGTTATCCTTCTTTCATTATTTGTCATTACTTTTCTCTTAGTAATTTATCAAAGGTCTTTATTAAAATAAAAAGATAACATGTTTCTGAATTGAAATATCTCCTCCTTTATATAATCTATTTTAAAATGGATACACAGCCATAACGAGACCTTCCTCATCTGCTGAAACTCACTGACTATGTTACTATATTTCTTATGTTTGATATTACTTATTTATCCATCCCAGCTCTAATTCTATTCCTTTCTTGTTTCTCTTTATAACATGGCGCATAATTTTTTGTATTCAATCTGGTTTCCATCTAATTTTGGTTCATCCATTTCAAATAAGCTTATGCTTACACTTTTACTAGAAGTGCTATTTCATCGTTTCATGTAAATAGGCCTTTTCTTTTCTTCCTCTACCAGAAGTTCTCATAGAGCTTCATATGGTGTTTTGCAAATTACTTCTCTAAATTACTTCATTCAATTTCTAGATCAAAGCTTATAGTTTAATTTGTTTATTAATTTTATTACTTTATTCTTTAATGTTTGATGCATTATACCCCACATATTTTAAAATTCTTCTAGATGTTTTACTAACAACCTTTTTAGATTTATTATATACGTTAATTTCGTAACCAACGCCATTAAATTGCTCTAGCAGTTTGCATTTAATATTGTGAACATGCTAGGATCTTATGACCTATAGGTTGTACAACAAAGAGAGACACCTAGCACCCTAGTCCTACAAATATTAGTTGCGAGTGCCACCCCTTGATACCGAAATTAAGGTTTGCCAGAAGGAATGAATCATGAGGAATGTCAAAGGAATGTTGGTTCTTTGTTACGACAAGGGCAAGGCCAGTTGAGTTGGGGGAAAGTGTTGTAACAAAAGCAGTGTCCTTAGCCAACTTGACGTGTATGAATAGGGAATTCTTTGGATCTTTTACAATGGCGACAAAACCCCCACAAAGGGATTTTGGTTGAAAAGGAGTTTTTAGAGTGAAAGTTATATATACACACGCGCAGCTGTGGTCAGTGAGACAGTCTTCGGCTTGAAGTCGATCAGAAGAGTCTTCGGCGTGCAGCCGATGAGACAAGAGTCCGAGGCGTGAAGCCTATTAGGGCGGTCAACCTGTTCTGTGTTTAATATTTGTCGGTTCGTATATATATGAGGAACGAATACATTTATCGAGTCATAAACAGTCTGCAGTCAGTAACTCTAAACAGAGATTGGTAACCCTTGGTCGGCAACATTCATTTCGAGGTTTGAAAAGAAGAAGCAGTAAATAAATAAGTTGGAAACGGGCATTCCAGTGTTATTAAACTCTCCTTCTCACACACATCCTTGCATACCCTGAGAGAAACCTCATTGCTCGCCGACTTATTTTGCCATTAAATTATTGCTTCAAATTGGCATCCACAACGTGGAATTGTGTGACACCCAGAAATATAATTGTATCACCCTCTAAGGAAGAAGTGAATCATAGAAGGCTACAGAACAAAGATACACAGGCAACAAAGACGCACGGGGGTCCTTAGGAATACAGGCTCATCCCACAGCTAAAGCTGCTTCAAGAGAGCAACGAACGACTGATTCACCAAACAGCCCTCTACAGTACGAGGAATATTTTACTTGTGCCGCGCCATTTGACTGGCACCACCACACGCCACAAACTTAGAAGCACACTAGAAGTTGAGAAGAAAACGGAATGAAATGGAAACTATGGAAAGGATATTGTGGTATATCAAAACCCAATTCGGAAATCAGAGAAGGCTCTCGATCGAAATCGAAGCTAGGCCCTCTCGAATGTGAGGCTTACTCGTTAGTGCTGAGCCATCTTACTTGGTATAAATAAGTAATAGCAAAAGCAAAATACTTGTTATTCATTTTGGTTTATGGGACTCTAACAATGTGTTTCAAATTTTGACATTGAATATGTGTGTGCAATGCCATAAGTAACTAGCTCGGGAAATAAAAAGAGATAAAGCAAAGGAAGTTAGGCTAGAGTCGAACGGAGGGGATTAGGCACTGCAACAAGCCTTGATCTACTATGCCTATGCCCCAAATGAGATATCCCTGTAAGGAAGGATGAGTTTAGATGAGACAGAGGACGGCCGAACCAAGGAGTCATGACAGAGCAGAAGGCAGGGTCCCTACCATTATCACTTGGAAACTCCCCGGCTGGCTAGTACAGCCGGTATTCCACCCATCGTGATCTTTAAACGGACTACCAGCCTGGCCCGGAGACCATGCTACTGGAGGACGAAATGTTTGACAGGAGCATATCATCCTGCCATGCAGCACCGAGACTGCCGCAGACACTTCTACCCTAAAAGAGACCACTAGAGGACGGATGATGTGAAATGACAATGAAGATGAAATCAAGGGACAGGAAATTCGGAGGATGTAACTAACCTAACCGGCTGGTCATTGCTGAGTTGTTAGATTACTTGGCTCTCATCAAGGCTGTCCGGGTTTGATCCTAGGCAACCGTAAACGGAAATTTTTAGTAAATAACATGGCGCTGGGGTGGGTTTCTGCAGGTATTCCGGTTTACCCGCAAGCATTCCACCGATTGATCCATCATATCTTTCCTATCTCCTCATCTCTCTCGTACTTGCGGCATTGGGCTGAGCACTCATCCCGGAATCTCTCTGATCAGGAAACCTCTGATCCTCAACCCGTCGCCTACAGGCCTCGAGGTTGCACAGTTCAGAAGACCTGTGTTGCACGTAAGGAAATACAGGAATGCATTCATTCGTTCATTCATTCCATTAACTCACACAGGTTTCGCGTGGCGAAGCGGGAAATCCCTTGACGAAACCTATAGGTCAGTTAAGCTGGCCACGGGAATCGAGTCCGAACCTCTCAAGAGCGGGCCACAGACGAAACCACCTGAGCCTTCCCGCTTGGTAAAGGAATACAGAAAAAACCAGGCAACCCAAATGGACCTCTGAGTGAAATTTTTCTTGCTGCTACCACGACTGATTTATTTAACCACCCGGTATAACGCTCCGTATATCACAATTATGGCCCTTCTCCCTACTATCCCGAGAAAAGGAAAAGCAACATCTACAATTGACATTGGCCCGAGAAGCAAGCTGCAAATAAATGTCTTGCAGTTCTTAACTCCTACGTTCTCCATCTCGGCAATGGCCCCTCTTAAATAACACAGTGTCGTTCCCTGGGAAATTCACATTCTTTTAAGCGACCAGAGAATTCCAGAGGAGACTCACATGCCAATCTTCAAGGTTTTTGCGGAACATGCACTTTAAGGGCTGAACAAAATTGTCAAAGCTACCAAGGGGTGTGAATCTAGCTTACTGTGCCCTTCAACGTATAAATAGTTACTACATTATGGCGAAATTTCACAATTCTATTGTTTAGAAAGAAAAATTATATTAGAAGAAGGTCTCTGAGAACATGGGACTATGATGTGGAATTTAAATATTAAATTTGTATTTAAGCTCAGCATCAAGTTCGTGATATGTAGAATTTTATTAAAATTCAACCAAACCTTATCGGAATACGTTTTCTTTATTTTTAATTTTTGAAAATGCGTCTCCTATAATTATTAAATCTGCTATGGATCACGAAATTTCATGAATATAAAATGCTTATCCCAGGATTAATGGGAATAGTCTGTGAAGTCTAAGTATTCTGAATGACTTTCCAGTAATTTCTATAATTGCTATTATTACTAAACCGTACAAAGGGATAAAATCCTCATAGTATACATACCTGCAATTCCCACTACATCACACAATTATTCAAATAAATATTTTGGTACGTTAAATATTTCCGTAATATTCATTGCTATTATTGGATTTTGAAAACCTTTAATAGTGGTAGATATCTATTCCATTATCTCGTGGTCATGCAAGGAGCTGGGATTTCAAGTTAATTGCAACGAATTACAAGTATTGGTTGCTTATTTGTTGCTGATATAGAAATCATTTGTTAAACCATTTAGGTCACTTTGCTACTTCGTTATCGTAGTATTTCTTATTTTATCTGTTTTTTATGTATAAAAAGGCTTACCCCCGAGCTGTAAATATGAGGATTTTATGCATAAGTAATTGAAGAAAAGGCATGTGGTTGAAATAAAAATCAGTTTAAATGAAGAGACAGCTAAAACTGACTGGGCGAACACAACTCTGCCTTGTGTAAGTGGACGTGAGGCCGACTGTCGGGTTGGTAGGTCTTGGCCCTCTTAGAGCTGTCATGCCAGTTTTTTTTCTGTTTTTTTTTTTTTTTTTTTTTTTTTTCCTGGGTGAACAACTGCATGTACGGAGTTGAAGTTTCAATCTCTTAGACCCGCAAGAAATTTGTCCACGTATTTCAAATTTTCTTGAAGGTCTTTTTTTATTTTTTTTTTATTTAAACAATATTTTATAGCCCATGTTTTACCTAAAGGTATATCACGGGATTATTTACATCAGTTATTTACACAGTACTATACAGATTTATTCAAGTGTGCGGTAGATGCTCTTGATGAATCCTGATACTTGAGCTGTATTGAAGTGAATCTTCAGAACCACGGGTAGAGGGGCTGAACATAAAACGTCTGGTCGATCTTTTGAGAAATTACTACTCTCTGTCATCAAATGCATAGCCGTCTGTGGGTGTTTTTCAGCTTAGTTACAGGATGGCGAGGTTCTTATTTTCATTCTATGAACGTAGGCCTGAAAACGGCCATGATTTGTGAGGAATTGTGTAGTTATGTGATTGGGCCATAGAGATAAGGACAGACGGTGTTGTATGTTGGGAATGAAAAGTTTGGTATGAAAGGCATTGTTGGCTCTGGTGTATATGGAGTTCCAAACTGTAATGTAGTATTCGGTTAGCAGCTGCTTGCCCCGAGTTATGGGAATTGATTTGTAGTCTAAGGTGGTCTTGTGACTGGCAGTAATCCTAGCGAGGTAATCAGCTCTTTCATTGCCCCGTAGACCTGTATGACCTTTGACCCAGTGAAGAATGATATTGTGTGCTTTGTTTAGGGTGATGATCTTATCTCTGAGCTGAACGGTCAAGGGGTGGGTTCTTCTGTGTGCAATGGCGAGGAGAGCGGCCATTGAGTCAACATGTATGGCGAAAGTTGTGCTATTGGTTTTCTGTTGTTCTATCCACTCCACAGCTGCTTTAATACCTAGAAGTTCAGCCTGGAATATTGAGTTTACTATGTCTAATCTTTGAACTCCTATGTAGATCACTTTGGATTTTTCTATAACCACCATTTCGGCACCAACGTGGTTTACTGTCTTGGTGCCATCTGTGAAAATAAGAATTTCAGCTTTCCCTAATTCTGCTGAACTATTTATATGGATATGGTTATCTTTGGGATGAATACCTTTGGATCTGGTTGGAATTTCCATTCGTTTCTGCATCGGTATTACTGCATTAGTGGAGTGTCCTTTCGATATAGCTTTAATGTCGTTATGTAAGAGGATAGCTGTTTCGATGGACATAGGTAACACCTGCGATTGCCTGCAAGGTGTTATTTGATACAGTTCTGTATGCTTTTCTAGCGAAAATCAAGAAGGATATTTGGATTTGGCGTAATTTGAGTGTGGCCCTTTGGGATGTAGACGTACTCCAGACTTCCACAGCATGCATTTATTGCAGGAAAAATGGCATGGTTATAAATAGTTATTAGATGAGAGTAGGACATTCCCCATGTACTTTTGGAGCATCTCACTAGGCTGTTGCGTATATATATATATATATATATATATATATATATATATATTTATATTCCAGGTAAAGAATGTGAGGGTACCAGTCCATTTTGTTGTCAATCATTACTCCCAAGTATTTCAACTTCCTCACTACACTTAACCGTCGTCCTGTAACTGTAGGATGACTGATGTATTCTTCATTTTTTCCTCACGTACATTGGCATCAATGCAGATTTGTCGTTGGCGATTTCCGGCTTGTTTTTCCTGCACCAATCCTGCGTGATTTGGGGAGCTAGCTGAAGGGTGGAGAGCATATGAGTGTGCGAAGAACCTCTGAACATGAGCATAATGTCGTCGGCGTATACAACCGTGTCCATTTCAGGTACTCAGTTGATGATGCAGCCTAAATTACCCGAACCAAGATAAAGCACTGGCTTTGTTATCCAAAGAAAGTCCTACAATCTCACATAAGTGACTGAAACTTTGTGGGAGGAAAGAGGTACTTTATTTTATATAATAACTGTAGCAATGGTAACGAGTATAAACTAAGGTATAATCTGCGCAGTAGTCGAAAAGGGTTAGCACACCTTCATACTTCTCTAAAACGTGATATCAGAGTAATGGTTTCTGTAAGCGCTTAATTGGTTGCGTATTTTATTGTAATTTTAATATTAATTGACTTAAACACATGTTAAATGATCTACAAATAGTGGAAAGGTAAGAGTCAGATTGAAAAATGCAATGTCATAGCCGGGATTTGAACCACGGATCTTCTCGTTGCCGTCCAGCCGCTCTAACCATTGAGCTACTATGGCCAACGTGCCGATATGACACTAAATTCTCCAACTGACTCGTATTTTTTCCGGTAAACCACTTAGGATTTCTCATAAACACATGAGACTGCCTTAATGGCGCCTTACAACATGTAAGTAGTTTAAGTCCTGGGCTTTATAGTTAACCACTATTAGGTACAATTAATGGAAATTAATGGAAATCCCAGCTATGGCATTGAACTTTTCAGTCTGACTCTACGTTTCCATAATTTAGCCTACACACGGTCGGTGTGAAAGAACAATTAATTTCCCATCTACTAATAGTCTGACGAAAATAACTACACCCTTCACTTTATTGTATTGTTATTAAAGATTGGAGGAGTTTTTATTTACCTGAAGAATATAAACTGAGCTTTTCTAATTGCATCGGTCCACAGACCGTACATGCAAGACTAAAAGTGACAAAAATAGAATGAAAAGATACTACTAAATGAAAGCTCTATTGCATAGAACAAGGATCAAATATAGCACTTTAAATTAACATAAACTACCCAAAAATAACGATAAACCATATTACGATATATTATAGATACTCTCTCACAAGTATGTCGTTTTTATAGGAAAAGAAAAACAGTTATTTGAAATGTGTTCCAATAAGCAATTTAATTTTCACAGAATAAACCATTAGACTTAGAGGTCTTGAGACACCTTCAGTGAGGTTTATTATCCCACGATTGTACCAGTCTCTGGTTTTTTGTTATGCAAAATTCGGTTACACCCACTTGCACTTCTTCAATGTTGTCAAAATTTCTTCCAAGTAGAAAATGGGCCATGGATCGAACAAAAAGTGATAATCTAATGGTACGAGATCAGGGCTGTATGCAGGGTATCGTAGCAATGCCATTCATCCCAATTCCTGAACTTTTTTTCATGGTTGTTCGTGCAGTATGGGGTGTCACATTATCCTGTTGTAATGGAGCTCCAATTCGGTTAACTAATGCTGGATATCTCCATCTCAAAATTTCATGAACTCGTTCCAGGTGTTAAGAATAAAGAACCGCATCAATCACCCAACTTTTTTCCCCCTGTTAATCTGACATTCTGTATTCTATTCTTAGATTTATATGGCATTGTCTTTGGGGTTCCAAATGAATTCATTTAGTGACTTTCCATCTCTTTTTTTGAGAAAGGAAATAAGTCTATGTGCTAAGTGAGATAAGGAAGAAGGATGGGCTCTGATTGTTTTCTCTTTGTAAGTCTCATAAATTAAAGTCCAAATGCTTATTCAGGAGGTTCCATATGCTAGGGTATCGTCTCATCCTGTATATTTCAGCCTTTAGGCATAATTTAAACTCTATTAAAGTCGGTTGCTCGAAACTAAGGCAGTAATGGTAGAAACCAAAAGTCAACCATATATGTGGGTGCTCTGTTGCTCCCTTCTGGAAGTTCCAAGCTAACAAAACTGAGTGTACAGAATTTTCTGACGTTATCCCATTCATTTGTCCTGTCTGCTTCTTGGTCCATTTCCAGATGTCACGTACCATTACGCAGCTGGTTATTCTATGGAGTTGCGTATCTACGTGTCCACAATGTTTACACCACGGCGAGGGGAAATTTCACTGAGGTTCTGTTTCTCAGACGGCCTCACTCGGCGTCGAACCTTCAGAGCAGCAACATGCCACGTATCAAGAGAGGTACAAAGAAACCAGCAGTCATCGCCGCCGCACAGCCAGCCGAGGAGGAACGTCCTGCAACACCGCAGCCAGAACCCGGCCCTGCTACCCAGCTGGGAGCAGGCCAGTCGCCAGCACTACCCAGCCAGCGAACGCCGCCTCAACCACTGCACCGCCGCACGAGCATAGTGGTAACCGGAGTGCCTCGGGACCTGGGAGCACGATACGTGCTTACTACAGTGCAGCAGCAGTGGCCATCAGCAATGAGGGCCACACGCATCACCTCAGCCAAAGGTCCGACACCACTCGTCTGGGTGGAGCTAGCCAGCCACGCGGAACTGGAAGCTGCTTTATCTAACGGCCTGCCGATATTAGGGCGGGTGCTGCGCACTGGAGTCAGCAGACAGGATCGTCAAGCTACATGCCGCCGCTGCTGCGCCTACGGGCATGCAGCCGAGTCCTGTGCAGCCGAGCCAAAGTGCCACTACTGCGGTGCTTCCAGCCTCACCTCGGTCTGCACATAACACGACCTCCGCCGACGTCGCCGCTACTGTGCCTCCTGCGGCGGGCACAGCCACTTCACCGGGCAGGCGCTATGCCCCCTGTATCCCTGCAGGAAGGCAATGCCGGCACCTCCTGCGCCGCCAACCACTCATCAGCAGCTGAGTGCTCAGCCTCACCAAATTCATCAACAGCCGGCAACACCAAACTACACCACCAGCCAGGAGCTGCTCAGGGAGCAAGTCTGGGGCCTAGGGTAGGCCGTTTGGGTTCTCCATTCGAAGTTCCTGGCCGTAATGGCCAAGCTGACCAATTTGGAGGAACTTCTTACAGAGCTCAGGACTTCATATGCGCATCAAGCTACAGCACACACAAATCTCAGTTCAGAGCTTGCAGAATTACTAGAAGACTTACAGGAGAAGCATCAATTCTCAATCAAACAACGCAAAACACACACTCATGCTCCGGAGACACGTCAAGGAGGAAGTGGCAGTCCTCCAAGCAATGTTCGACGGACCCAACACCAGAGGTCGACACCAACCGCCGCAGAGATCCTACACTCATACATAACCTTAATTCCTCATTCACTTCCAAACAAGACCGCTCACTACTCCCTGACATATTACCCAGAATCCAGTCACACCCCACTCCTAGTAAGCAAGGGCGTAAGCACGGCCTTGGTCATGCTTACGTCCTGCCACCTTCCTCACCTTGAACCTGGTCTCGGCCGGGCCAATATATCCCTTCCTTGAACCCGCAGGCGCTTACAGCGGTACTGCCACAGCACCACTCCTGAATACTCACCGGTGGAGGTTTTTTAGTGGGTACGGCTGTTGGTTCGATTTCCCCAGAGGAGTCCCACACTCCAATCCCATTCCCCCAGAGGAATCCCACACTCCAATCCCAGGGTAAGTGCGTAACATGCATTTTTCCTCCACTCGAAAAAAAAACCACCACGGCGCCGGCACTATATTGTTTTTATGTTTCTTAGCTTCGTTTACAAACTGATACAAGGTTACCTTCCAGTCCAATGGTACAAAACTATGGCCGAAGAGTTTCCATATATTTTTTCTGGAAGTATTTGGATATTTGAGAACAATCGCCGGTACTGCCAAGAAATCCTTTACTAACTCCTTATATATGATTATGGATGTTAACGTCGTTATTGTCCTTGCAATTAAAGGCAGAACTCTCATAATCCCTTCGCACCTGCCGTAAGGCTGCAGGAGCTACCATATGTGCGCCAATCACTTGTTTGCTGAACTGTATATCCTGTTGGCTACCTTGGCCATTTATGGCTGTCAGGATAGAACGCAATAACAGGGCACGACACTTCACTTGCACATCCACCAAATTCCATCTACCACTATTTATGTCCCTAAGCTCCCAGTGAGTCGCACCTTCAAAGTGGCATCATATACGCACTACTTTTGGACCTAACTGATATTTTACCGAGAACTTTGGCAGGTTAGCGGAGATCAAACCACTGTTTCGAGGCATCAGGGTTTCAGTAATATATCCATTTTTCATCACAAGTGACAATTCTCCTGACATATCTATCATCCATGAGATTACAGATAACCTGACGACAGATATCCACTCCACATTTAACCTGCTGAGGTGTTAGTTCATGAGGTACATCTCTGTATGACTTTCCAGGTGCTTTCTGTGGTGACGTACGGTATCTTTTGGTGCACCAAGTTGTTCTGATAGCCCACGAGTACCTTTTGCAGATTTTCTCGCAAAACTTGGCGTGTATCCTTAATACTCCATACTTTAGATTTTCCAGAACGTGGTTAAATCTTGAGTGTTTTCGTGTCCATTTTTGAAACTCTGGAACCATCATTGTGCCACTCGCTTACTAGAGACACTTTCTTCCACTTCAGATAGGGATTTTATATTCTTTTTTCCAGTAGTGTTTAAGATGGACTAAGTTCAAACTTTGTTATCTCCGTTTTCTGATTGTTTATTAACAACTGAGGGCTGATATATGCTTGCAACGCAACACTAGCCGTGGCATCCCGTAAATAACATTGTCAAACCAAGCAAACCCAATAAATTTTCCAAAACACCAAAATCAAAAACCGACTTTACTAATAGGACCACCTAATGTTAAGTTCTATTATATTGCATAAACAACAATTAAGACGTATAAACAAACGCAACACAAGAAGAGACGTTAAATAATGATAAAATATAAAAATGAAGCACCATTTAGCTGTCAGAGTTCTCTTACTTACTACTATCAGACTTCTTAGATTTCAGCTACCTTTTCCTAAGCATAATTTTCCTTATCCTCTCAATGCCTTACCTGCCTACCGGTAGTATCCGACATACCCTTAATCTTCCATTCGAGGTCATAGCCGATCGCGTAAGGTGTTTCTCTCCATTCTACTACACTCCTATGCCATAACAACTCTTCCTACTCGCACATTCACATAAATTTTTCGTCATTCATTTTCATCACTCGCTTTCTCTAAGTCTAAGCTACGGTTGCCCCTGTCTAAAGAATTTAGTGGCAATTTCATGCATTACTTCAACATCCCACTCAGATTTGAACTTAGAGTATACATCTAACGAAACCTTCTCCGTGAATAGGAAATAGTTTGCTGACAATTGTCCACACACTCCTCCTATTTTCCTAATCCGCCATCCAAATGCAGTGTTTGAACAACTCAGGTTTATTAGCATGCAGTCGAAAATTCCACATATTCCTGGGTACCTTTTAATATGTTTTCACTGGCCAAAATGTTACTAAATCTGTGATTAACTGTGACTAAATATTTGAGTATTTTATAGCTATGTAAATCATGTCATAATATATATACGCAAAACTTCTAGCATGTGGATAGACTTACAAAATACAATCAAATACTGAAATTTATAATGGAATGATTTTTGTCAGTTACATAGGTATATTTTAAATGAAGACAAAACAAATTACGGCGCTGCAAAGTGAATGTTTACTAACTATACTTCAATATGTAGGTTGCCACACAAAAGCGAAGGAAGTATATAATTTTGGTTACCAAAGGTGAGGAAATGTAATAAGACTTGCCACAGGAGCCACATCATTTCCATACAATAAGACAATTGCTAGTTCTTGAAAGAAGTTCATTATCAGTAGCGCTCTCCCCACCAAGGCTTGGTCCTCGCCACCTTCCGGGTTTTAATTTTTCCCATAATTTTGTTCAGGGGCGACTTTTTATTTCTTACTTAGTGGGATAGCTAACAGCGCAAAAACGATCCAGTATCCTTGAATCCTATAAACATACTCTGTTGTAATTTCATGTATTAACCTCTAATGTTAATTAAATTTACACAGAATGCAAAGTTGTTTTCTTGACATCCATTGTTTTCTAAGATTACACAAACAGGAATGAAATGTTATTATGTAAGGCATTATGTAATAATGTATTTCTTTAAATACGTTACATTATTGAACATTTGGGTAATTGCCTCCATTTCTATAGGTCTTACGCTATATAAGCATAGGGGAATGCATTATATTAACAAATTTCATACCGAAATGCAATTAGAAGTGCATGTTTCGAGGCCCCTACGTTCTATGTTACATCCGCCCTTCACGATTCGCTACCTGAACAACATCGACTAAAACTAGGCGCATATATATGTTCAGGTTGTTCAGGTATATATATATATATATATATATATATATATATATATATATATATATATTGCAACTGTTGCAAACGGGGTGTTTGAAGACGACGTTCTAGAAGCTCCGCGTTTGGGCGATCATTTGCAACGGTTTCAAATGTTGCAAACCGGGTGTTTGAAGACGATGATCTTAAAGCCCCGCGTTTGGGCGATTATTTGCAATGGTTTTAAATTTTGCAAGCGGGGTGTTTGAAGACAATTTTCTTAAATCCCCACGTTGGGGCGATCATTTGCAACGGTTTTAAATGTTACAAACCGGGTGTTTGAAGACGATGATCTTAAAGCCCCGCGTTTGGGCGATTATTTGCAACGGTTTTAAATTTTGCAAACGGGGTGTTTGAAGATGAAGTTCTAGAAGCCCCGCCTTGGTGCGATCATTTGCAACGGTTTCAAATTTTGCGAACGGGGTGTTTGAAGACGATGATCTTAAAGCCCCGCGTTGGGGCGATCATTTGCAACGGTTTCAAATTTTGTGAACGGGGTGTTTGAAGACGATGTTCTTAAAGCCGCGTTGGGGCGATCATTTGCAACGGTTTCAAATTTTGTAAACGGGGTGTTTGAAGACGATGTTCTTAAAGCCGCGTTGGGGCGATCATTTGCAACGGTTTCAAATTTTGTAAACGGGGTGTTTGAAGACGATGTTCTTAAAGCCGCGTTGGGGCGATCATTTGCAACGGTTTCAAATTTTGTAAACGGGGTGTTTGAAGACGATGTTCTTAAAGCCGCGTTGGGGCGATCATTTGCAATGGTTTTAAATTTTGCAAACGGGGTGTTTGAAGACGATATTCTTAAAGCCGCGTTGGGGCGATCATTTGCAACGGTTTCAAATTTTGTAAACGGGGTGTTTGAAGACGATGTTCTTAAAGCCGCGTTGGGGCGATCATTTGCAATGGTTTTAAATTTTGAAAGCGGGGTGTTTGAAGACGATGTTCTTAAAGCCGCGTTGGGGCGATCATTTGCAACGGTTTTATATGTTGCAAACGGGGTGTTTGAAGACGATGTTCTTAAAGCCCCACGTTGGGGCGATCATTTGCAACGGTTTTATATGTTGCAAACGGGGTGTTTGAAGACGATGTTCTTAAAGCCCCACGTTGGGGCGATCAATTGCAACGGTTCTATATTTTGCAAACGGGATGTTTGAAGACGATGTTCTTAAATCCCCATGTTGGGGCGATCATTTGCAACGGTTTTATATTTTGCAAACGGGGTGTTTGAAGACGATGTTCTTAAAGCCGCGTTGGGGCGATCATTTGCAACGGTTTTATATTTTGCAAACGGGGTGTTTGAAAACGATGATCTTAAAGCCCCGCGTT
>CM060953.1:50213562-50228562 GCA_030765055.1 Mantis religiosa
ATAGATCTTTGATTTGCTGCTCTTTGACTAGCCAATTTCCTTCTGATGTAGCTGACAGTAAAGCGAGTATGGATTACTCAGGTTAATCATTTGTTTTAGTACGGTTCACTGCTTTTCAGATTTGCACTGCTAACGTCACCTGTGTTGAATTTTCGGCACATGCATACAGTGGAATCTGCAGCTTATTGCAGAATGAAGGATTTGATTATCATATCAGATAATGTCCTAAACCAGAGTTTGAAAGCATCTCATTGACATTTTATATTACCAAATTAATTTGCAGCTCTCCTCCTGCTTTTATGGAAGTTATTCAACATGCAAGTACCTCTGATTCCGCTAATTTGCTGCAGAAGTTGACCTCGGTCCATCCTGTTCGTCTCAAAGTATTATCCTCCAAAATATGCATCAGTAGTAATTAATGCTGAATAAATAAAGTAATATTTAGGAACAAAAGAGAAATACTACTTGCCTTGACTGTCTCATCGTACTCCGGCCTCGACGTGAGAGCGACCTCTTTGGTTTCCTGGTGCACACGTAACAGCAAACTCTCCAGTAGAGGAACCTGAAGGACTGGGCCATAATGTCGCCGATGTTGGAGAGGCACAAAAGCATCAGGGGAATTCCCAGAATGGCGTAGAATATGGTCACTACTTTCCCCCATTGCGTTTTGGGTGCTATGTGGCCGTATCCTAGAAACAGAGAGAAATCGAATGTCTAAATTAATCGGGAACTTTGTAAAAAATGTCAGGTTTTAATAGTAATGAGTCATGGCATGATACTTATGAGAGCAAAATGATTATCATTTTAGGTGCTAAACACATATGCAGATTTTACTGTGTGTATATACATATACTTACAAGTTTTCTACCACAGGTTTTGAAATTTCTAGGAGTAAAACTAACACATATAAAATTTTAATTTATATGTGAAAATTTACGGTTTACATATACTGGGACTTATAAAAGATTTTTTTACTTCAGAGATTTATAATTGTATGAAAATTGCACTAACTTTCAATTTATTGTTATTTATTTTTATTTTAGCACCTACTAAGGACCTGAACGAATAATTTCAAAAAACTATAACACTATAAACTACACATCAATGAATACCATAAGGATTTTGGTTACAATACTTAATTTTAAAGATATTTTCTTGCAGCATCAAAAATATATTTAAAATTTTGAGAGCGGATTATGAAAGCCTAAATATCCTTACTATAGCTGACAGACTGTAAGATATATACAAAATCTTTTCACACAAAAGCACAAAACCTATGTCGAATAAAATGTGTTTTGACACCGAATACTTTAAAAATATACCCTATTATTGTTCTGAAGTTTTAAATACTTATATATTTCTGTACTGGGAAGTAGCCATTTTTATTTATTTACTTCTTATTTGTTATATTTATTTATTGCTTGTGGTTATAGAAAGAGTGCACAATTATGTCATCATGTAGCGATATATACTTTAACTGCCTGACATTTACTTTGTCCTCTGTAACTTAACAGAAATGAGAAAAGGTGTATTCAAAGTTGATCTGCATTGAAATAAATTAAAAATTTGGCTGAAATAATATGATTTTGTAAGACTAGTTTGTGGAACAGTACGTGGGGAACGTAATGCGAGTGCAACATTTCACATTTTCTTGTAATATCTAAGGATGTCGCCAACAGAATATAAATGACGGAGAAATGTTTGAAGTCGTTAAAAGAAGTCGGCAATGAGAAAACTTTGCAAGGACGTTAATCATTCCTGACTTCGCCTTCCTGCGTCACATCAAAAGCCATTGTCAGTAGAATTTGCTCTCTCAAATGCATGCAAAATAATTTTTAACACCATAATAAGTGAAAACTAGATATCCAGGGCCTCAAAACCTAGAAACAACAACGCACTTAGAACAATGTGACGCTTTTGTAAAGCTTGACCCCTGGGAGGGAAGGAGGAGGATTAGACCGAATCCAGGAGTGGATGTGAGTTGAACGAAATCTCAAACGGTTCTAGGTTGAACTCACCGTACTCTACGCAGTTCAATTCTGTCAATAAGATCTCAGCTGTCCGGAATCTCTTACAGAAAGTCGCTCGCAAAGGCAGCAGTCCGACATACGCCAGGGAAAACTTTCATCATATGCACTTCCACCGCTCAGGCGCAACAAACAAAACACCGTCACCTAAACCAAATTATGATGATCATGATGACGATGATGGAAAAAAAATGATGGTGGAAGAAGAACCATCCCAGCTTTCGTCTATCTACTCAGGGAAATCTCGAAAAACTCATTATCGTCCGCTGAAAACCGAACCAGGGACCGCCCGAATAGAAAATAAGTGGAATCTTTAAAGAAAATCAAACTAAAAATGTGAACAATCCTGAATAACGTCATAGCAGTATTTGTTTGTCATGATTATTATAACGTTCTTTTAATGTTTCCAAATAGTTTTCGGAGACACTTTAAACGGCAAGAAATCATATTTGGAAATAAGGGAAAACGTTTTATCCTGCAATAAACTGGTTTTCCTCATTATTGTTGTGCATAAGCTTTGAAGTTAGCATTACAAATTGGAGCATATTACTTTATTTTAGCGATGGGTCGATATCAGTTTTTCTCGATACTCGCTACTGAAATTTCGATACTCGATACTGTGAGTTTGTGGTGATACCGAAGTTAAGAATTGCAATGTATCAATGAATCACGATGGATTTCAAAGGAATGTTGGTTCTTTATTACAACACGTGCAGGTGTAGTTGAGTCAAATAGCAGTTGGGGTGAATAGTTGTTTTAACAAAAGAAATATAAGAAACAGTGTCCTTAGCAGGGCTCTAAAGGGTAGCACTTGACTTTGTTGAATAAGGCATTCTTCGGACCCTTAATAATGGCATGAGCATTATCACAATGGGCGACATTGTTACAAAGGGAATCTTTATGTGAAAAGAGGGCTTCGAGAAAGTGAAAGTCACACATATATCCACGCGCAGCTGTGGTCATGCAGTCCGAGGCGTGAAGCCGATTAGTGCAGTCTTCTTCTGTCTTGGTCGAGGTTAGCCAGAAGTGATTAGAGAAGATATTTGTCGGTTCATATGTACGTGAAGAATGAATTAAGTTTATCGAGTAATAAGCATTCCACCTTCAGTCTCTCTGAACAGTGATATATTGGTAAACCTTGGTCGGCAACTTCAAGTTCGATGCTCTGATAAAAGAAGCAGCCATAAAACCAGTTTGAAATGGGCATTCCAGTGTCATTAAAACTGTCCTTCTCATACATGCTCACGCATTTTTAGTGAGAAACCTCATTGCTTTATTCTGAGCTAAACACTATTTGTTTCAAACTGTCCCAACAACTTGGAACTCCTTTGCTCGCCAACTTATTTGCTTCAGTGGGTTCGTAGAATTTAAAAGGCCAATTTGCCGAAATTCTAAATGTTCTTTATTTCCGTCGAAATACACTGTTCAATTCTCACGTAACAACATCACATCACATATGACAATAACAAACAGCGATCTGTTTACAGCATTCCACAGCTGACTCTCGTGTTACAACTACACTCTCGTTACACACAACTGACACATCACTAGCCAGGGCTTCTTTTTATACACCCATTCATGAATTCCTGACTGTTCTGTCAATCACTAGATTTTTCGGGAATAGACAAGACGTATTGCGAATATTCTATCACCTTCTAGAAACGTGAAAACCTCTCTGGGCCGGCAAGTCTTTCATCTCTGTGATAAACTATCCATCTCTTGCTTATCGGCGCTAACGTTAATTGTCGGCGCTTTGTGAACGCTAGCCGCCTATCAGTTCCTTTGTGTGCACTAGCCGCGCGATCGTAAACTGCTTATGCAAGGTATTTATTACCGTGAAACATTATCCGCCGTTTGTTTTCTATTTGTGCCGAAAATTTTATGCCTGTTGTCGAGGCAAAACTGTCACCCAATTATCGGAAGGCATGACCAACTGGAGCTGGGTAGGGGACAGGCGTCATTCAGACCACGCCTATCCATTTATCTTGTAGCGCTAACATAGGGTATGGTTAGGAAAGTGTCACTAGGCACTGTACCGTCCCTTTCTGACGTCTCGAACAATCGGGATGATGTTCCGAGCCGCGAAGCTTCCAGGAACAGCGATCTTCATATATAAGGGCTGCAGTAGACGACTCGGGCAGTTCTTGGCGGGCAGCCGTGAAGAGCGCAGTGCTAGCGAACGGACTGGAAGACTGCGTACGTGTATCAGAGGAGTTCTACGTAATTTTGAGTGTGGAGTGGACCTGTGACAGACGAACTGGTGGATTGCAATTGTGTGTCCTACGCAATTCTATGTAATCGGCAAGTGTTCCAACTGTAATTCGGTAGAAATAAAGAACATTTTGAGTTTGTGCAATTGGACTTTTAATTTCACGAACTCACAAAGTCACAATAGGTTATTTCTACTTCTAGTTTCAACACAAAATAGAATTTTGAAAGTACTGTCTAATACCAATGAAATTAATCATGTGCACACATTTAGTGAGACAACATTTAAAACCGCCACTGTACTTATTTGTAGACATCTGAAAGCAAAATGCGATTTTTAAGCAGTCCAATTTGATAAGGCTTTGTGCAAAAATACTAGCATTCTCACTTTTCTGAGTCAAGGCTTTCATCTATGAGTCCTGCTGTGCTAAATAGTCTTTCAGAAAAAAGCTGTTGCAGTTGGAATACACAAATATATAACGGATATTTTTTAATTTAGTTCTGTAAATTTTTAATTTGTTTTTCAGTAATCCAGTGCACTAGAAAGAGATGACAAATTGTCATTGAGATATGCAGTGATTTCTTCTTGGGGACTCTTAACTGGCAGTGAATATATCACACCAATGTTTTCTTGCATAATATTACAGTATAGGTACACATTCGCAGCAATTTCTCGGGCTTCGCAATGTTTTATTCGTGTAATGATATTTGGTATTTTAAAATAAAATAAACATAATATAAATATAATACGTATAATATAAATGGTGTTTCGAAAAGTAAGGCAAGAGACGATCTTTAAGTTTTATAAAGTGTTGGCTGTGCCTATGTAATTTACGGCGCAGAAACCTGGATATTAACAACTAGTTTGGCAAAAAGGATTGAAGCAGCAGAAATGACATTTTTATAACCAATGGCAGATTTCCGACTGCAAGATCGCAAAAGTAACCAGGAAATCCGAGAACAATTAGGTATTGAAAGGAATTCTGCAGAGGATACGAGGGCTGTTCAATAAAGAATGATCATAATTTTTTTACGGTCATAATTTTTCGCAATAAAATTCAACCTTATTATATTCTGTTTGTTTAATGTAAAACAAGCACGCTGCAGTAGTTTCATTGTTGGTACTGCTGGTTCCCGCCTGTGAGAACCAGGTAAGTTCAGACATGTTTAGTAACGCCTACCTCTACAATGGAGGTAACATGCAGTTAAGTTGATGTTAGAGGAAGATCCGGAGTTTCTTTCAAATTTAATCACTGCTGATGAAACTTGGCTACCTCAGTTTGATCCTGAGAGCAAATAGCAAAGCTCAGTGTGGAAATCTCCTTCATCACCAATCCCAAAAAAGCAAAAGTGGTTGCTTCTACTGGGAAAGTTATGGTCACCTCATTCTTTGATATTCATGGAATGGTTTAACAGCATCCTGTACCTGCACACACACCAGTAACTGGACAATACTACAGGGATGTCCTGAAAACACTGCAAGTCCACATCTGGCGCAAAAGACCACATTTCCATGAAGCAGGCTGGATGCTGCACCACGATAATGCGTGGCCACATATTGCCAATGTTGTTGCTGAATATCTTGCAGAAGTCAACGTGAAGTGCATCTCTCACTCTCCATATAGTCCGGATTTAGCCCCATGTGACATTTTTCCATCCCCTAACTTGAAGAAACGCCTTCGTGAGAGGCATTATCCATCATCAGAAGCAGTGGTGAAGGCTGCGTAGGCTATTTTGAAGGATCTCTCAAAAATGGTCTCCAGCATGTCTTTGAAGACTGGCAGAAACACTGGGATACGTGCATCGCATTCAGGGGAGACAATTTTGAGAAGGGCCATAAAAATTATGAGGATGAGTAAAGATACGTTGTCAAAAAAATTGTAATTATTTTTTTTTTAACATACCTAGGAGATCAGTATAAGAATAAACAGCACGAACATGACACGGATGAAGAAAGGCCGTATCCCCTTTATGAATACAAACCCCAAGGTTTAACGACCTAGAAACCGGTGTAAGGATCAGCTGTGAATTGCTAGGTTTCGAAACAGTAAACTACTGTCTAATCCGAATTGTATGTCATGATGATGACGATGATGACGATGATGATGTAGGAATTGTTTACGCAAGCCCTTCGGAAATACACCGCCAAATACAAACAAGTATTCTGGACAGTAATGTTTCATACATCAGCAGGCGCGAGAAATCATATATAACGTGATTGAATATCGAATGTTGTGATAAGGAGAATGAATCAGATGCACAGCTCCCATATCTGTGTTTTATCACATACTGTACGCCAGTTTAGTAATACTTTGCTCTTCAAGTAAACAAAATGACAAGCGAATGCAGCGCTTGTCACGGAACAATACGCCTCAATGCTCTGCCATGTATTAATTATATGTATAATAAAAGATCAGTTCTGTAGTAGGTGGTATATGTCTGCCTCATGCTAAAGAGTTACCGAATTTGAATTTCAGTCAGAATGAGTTATCTAGATAAGGGTTTTATCCGGCCGGGGTTTTCCCTTATGCTGTCCTGCGCCGTGGCGTAGCGGCCTAAGGCAGCATGCCTTGGTCCCTGGCCATGGAAAGCGGCCCGGGTTCGCTCCCAACCATCGGGTGCGAATTTTAGGTTCCGGATATAGGACCGGTGCCCACTCAACATCGTGAGGAAAGTGAGGAGCCTACGATAGGTAAGCGGGCCTGATCAAGAAAACCAACTTTTCGGCTGGGGGATGCCGAGATGGTGACCTCATCTCCTCCCCCTATGGGTTGAATGACCGCCCACCTCTGCCGTGCTTAAGTGGGCGTGAGGCCGGCAGTTGGGTTGGTAGGCCTTGGCCCTCTTAGGGCTGCCGCGCCCTAGGGACCTTTGGACCCTATACCCATTTGAGGATCATTTCACCAATTTCATTCATCATCCGATATGACTTATATGTGAAAAACGTCATTTGCGATTTAAAACTCCTATTTAAAACGTTACATGCGAAAGTTCACTGCCATTACTTACTGCACTCTGAATTCTAAGCAGTAGGTTAAGTTAACCCAGTTCAGTAAATTCAGAGATTTGTGATTCGAAAGCCTGGCCAGACTATAGATGTTACAGTTCAGCTTTTTAAGCTATTAATTGGGATTTACAGAATCAAAATGCTTTTGGAAGCAACAGGAGTTTATAAGTTAAGAGTAGTTAGATATAGAGAGCTCTAGTAACTGCAGCATCAGAAACGTACGCCATAATAGGCTTTTGTGCCATCATTTTGACCTCTGGAAGGAAGGGAAGAAGAGGGTATGCGAATGGTGAACATATCCGGACACTAACAACAACGTAATGCCCAGGAATCCTACCAAGCACCAAGAACTTTTTTCAGAGCCCAGCATGCACCGCCCTATCGCAGCACACCAACCGTCGTCAACAGGTCCTTTAAGGCTTGTGACGAAGTGAATAATATGTAAGGGAATGGGGACAGAAAATGTTCGGGAGTTCATGGTAGAAAGGGAAGCACCCTGACATTGGCTTATCGATCCGGTGAAACCGCGAAAAATGCCTTGAGTGGCCACCCTGAAAGAAAACGAACTCTTGATCTCACAAACATCAGCCTTATTCATTACCTTGATTGCTGCTACCTAATTATTCGACCGTAGCAAATTCACCTTGTAATTTTCATTCCCTTATCGCAATCGATGGAGAAGCCTTTTTGTCATATACTACCGGTAGTGTAGTGCACCTTAGCATGCCGAAAGTGTTGGTTGTGTTTTCTGGGGCGTCAGTTTCCTCTGGGGCAGCGATCCGTGGCACAGACCTGACAGCAGAAAAACAATGGCCAGAGCGGAAATACGTCACTGAAGCGTGAATCCCGTTACAAAGAGAAGAAAACAGATGCATGTTACGTCATTAATCCTCGTGTGTGGTGTAATCCTTGGGATGAAAAACTGCTGCTGTAACCAGGCGGCCGAATGCTATTTTTTTCTGCAGGCGGCGGCAGCGGCAGCTACCTCTACCGTATTTACCCACAACTAAGCCGGTTTGCCGAGCGTTGCTAATCTTCCTTACTCCCCTACAAAACTTTATTCATTTATTGATTCCGTTTGACACCTTTCTCAAATAACGCGTGCATAATGTGAACCAACAAACAAAAAACAAACGAGCATATTTATTGTATATATTATTCTACTGTTACTGCATGCTCTCTAATTCCAGAGGCAAACAGTTTTGCATACATAAAATAAATGAAACATTTAGCCATACCTAGCTACAATGAAGCACTTGTCAACAAATGTTTGGATGATGCTTGGATACTGCAGGTATTCATTTTACAGAAGTATTCATTTACTACATATTTTCTGGAAATTAAGTAACCGTTTAGACATAGTGGTTCACTTTTAGTTACATTATACAGCTTTTGAACTTCTTGGTTACTATATAGATACCCCAAAAAGTATTCGTCGAATCATAGCACATAGAATATTGTGAGGACTTGTTCTACTTTGTGAATAAATTAAGGAACACGTGGTCAGGTCGAACACTCGAGAGCAAACACTGAGAGCAGAACTACATGCTTTAGCGAGAGGTTGGGATCTGTTTCTATAATGGTTCATTGGTAAAAGGATAGGGTAAAGCTAATTAAAAGTGAAATTCACTTAATAAGAATATTTACTACAACAAACAGATTTACAAAGGCGGCCGTAACGGCCGTTTACCTGTCCAGAAGTGGAGCTGCCTACAAAATCATCCTAACCCATCAGCTGGCAGTTTCAAAGAGAGCGTCTATCGCTTAAAGGAGGGGAGGGAGTGACGTCACCTACTACTTGAGTCACCAGAGAGTAAATACAGTCGTTTGTGAAAATATAACAAGCACAATCAGAAAAATATGGATAAGAAATGCTAAGAATGATAAGAATGACTACTTCCTTACATCGGTTGAAACCTAGATTTAAACAATTGGGTTCATATATTGCTTAATTAGTGAACAGCCTTACATTATATAAAATCATGTCCCATTTGATGTCTTGTAAACAAGATCCCAGGTAAGTTGCCTCGCTGACATACACCCCTTCCATTTTCTTATGCAGTTGTGTTTCATCCACTGCTGTTGACAGTTCCATCGCTGTTTTCAAAGCGGTTGACTGACAAACGAAGAGAGAGAAATCTGCATCAGGTTATTTAAAAAAGGAAAATCTATTCAAGAAATTGGAGAAAGCATTGGAAGACCTATCATTCATTGCAGGCTGGCAGGCTGTTTGGAACAGCCCGAAGGGTGGTCAAGTCGTGTACCTGCCCTGGGAAGGCCTTTACCACGTAGTGGCCGGATGTGGATGTTGTAGGATGACGGGTGAAAATTAAGTGGGTGTAGGGAAGTGAGGTAGCTTGCTGCTCGTTGACGAATGCTGAACCGGGTGCTATAGTCAGCGTGCACCGCTGATGGATTAGTTAATAAACTTGGAAGAAGATAAGTAGAATTTTGAGTTTTCCAGATTAATATTGGATAGCTGTAATTTAGTTTAGGCAGGAATGGGGTTCATGTGGTTACCGGTAATGACCGCAAGACATGCGGGGTAACCGGTATCGCTTTATGCGACGCTCACGAGGTACATAGGTACAAGGGATCTGACTAGGGCGCTCTGATGTTGAGGCAAACTCTCGAAGAATTTGGTGACCCGGCGCCTAATTTCATCCTCCCCATAGCGGAGGGATGAAGCCTGGAGAAGTAGTCTCACGGGGAACCTTGTGCATACAGAATAAATAATCCGAAGACATTTATTCTGTGCACGTTGGAGCAGTACCAGGTTTGAGCCTGCGGCCATACCCCATACTTTGCACGCATAGAGCATGACAGGGAGGACCAGAGCCATAAAGAGGCGCAACTTTAGGGAAACAGACATCGCAGACCTAAGCAGTGCACCTAAGTAATGCCCCGGCATTACACGACCAAAGCAGTGAAGACTATCTTATACAGGTTCGATCAGAACAAAACTTAAGAAAATCAATCAAGAAGTGGTCCTCCTGCAGTTCTATCCGAGATGGCGAAACGAGAGTTAGAGTTTTGAGTTAATGCTCAACTGCATTTTGAAAGCCCCTTTGTCCCGACGCATTCCTCGCTGGAAAAGTTCTATAGTTTTCAGCTATTGAACTTTTCCTAGCACAAAGATGATAACGGTCCTTCCTTCCTGTCTCTCGACGTGTACAGATTTTTACAAGAATATTTTCTTTCCCTTGCCTGGATGCTAGTATGTATGCTATATTAAATTATATTTTTCCCTTCTTATTCTTTAAGTCAACCGCTTTTTTAATCATTACTCTATCCATTCTAATTTCATATTATGATAACAAGATTTTTATATTAGATTAAGCAAAGTATTTTTATAAAATATCTTTTTTTTATTATCTGATTTCGATTAATGCGCCGCGTCCTAATCGCTGCCTGATACTGCGGTTACAATATGATAAAGATGGCAAATATGTTTAGGAGTGCATATAGTGTAATTTCACAAATTATTCACCCGATTTTTGGTACATCTGCACTAAGGAAAACAACAATTTGTACCTAAATACAATAGAATGCATTGGTGTTAAAGAGACATGGAATATAAATAGTTTTGCATTTATTCATAAGATACACTTCATAGAGTATGATATCTGAAGCCACATTTCATTGGAAGGACTACATGTATAAAACGTACTAGTACTTTAAGAGCTGAATGGTAACTCCGTAAAGAGATCTAATGAACAAAACATAAAAAGCTAGTTTACAGTTAAATAACGATCCATTCATTGAATGTCACGGTCTGGTGAGATGTCACTCACAGTCTGGTGTTCCAACAAAGAACTATCTGAAAAGCTACGGTTGAGGTAATAACGAAGCAATTGATCACTCACTAGCAGTGTCGAAAAGCAAATAATGATGATGGGAAGATAACGAACATAATTGAATTAGCCCTAAAATAAGTAGAATATTTTTTTATTTCCCCAAGCAAGGGTTATTCCTCTTTGGGATAACTACACAATTATAATCAAATACTATAGAACTATAATTACACGTTGTCGAAAACGCTCAATAATGTTTGTCTAATTCTAAAAGTCGCACGCCCTCAGCACTCCCTACCTCCCAGTCCTTAGTCTCCAGCCAGAACTTGGCTGGAGGTGATCCACCGTAACCATCTCGTACTTATAGCTACAACCTGTGACTAAACGTGTGCAGATGTACAATGAACAGCCAGCCATTTAACAGAGATAGAGAACCAACTTATCTAATGCCAATTTTATAAAGTGAATTAAATGTCCTATGATCCTCCAATGTCTATCACGATTTTCTCGTATACAGTATTTATATTTGCTTATTATTAAAAGGCATCACGTAATATCCTATATATGCAGTACAAAAGGTAAGAAACAGAAAATAAAACACACAAATAAAAGAAAATACTTCAATAATCTAGTATTGGTAATTTGAGGCGATTGGACATTGAATATCCCAGGTTATTCTCTTCGTAATTCTCTGCTCCCTTTTGAATATTTTATTCTTCCTTTTATTATAGATTCAATTCAATGCGCTGAATATTCTCTCTGCAGCTGCTGAGGGACAGGAACAAAAAGAAATCACTGTCAGTCTTGACAAATGACAATTTCCACACATCCCTTTCGCATAGTGGGAGACATTTGGGAAATGCACCTCCGTAGAAACTGCTCACTTCGCATTCCTGCAGCTTTAGATCTGTAGCTAGTTAAATTCGTCAATATGACGACCTCCAATTCGGAAGTGACCTTGTGCAAGTTCTGTGTTACATCCAGTTACATTTGGTGAGCAACGTTTTGTTTTTGGTTCACTGGATTTGCAAATCCAGTGTTCTTCATCCATTTTTAACACATCGATGCCTTCAAACTATAACAATGACAAACTTGGAAAGGTACATACATCTCAAGATTTCTACTCAATTTTCTTTAAAATGACATAAACACAATGAATCATAGGCTCATCTCTTTCTAATTTCAGAATCTAGGAAAACCATTGATAGGTAAAATATCTCAAATCACTTCTGGAGATACATCCTCAAAACTGTGTGAAGCGAGGTTGAGACTGCTTTGCTCATTGGATACTTTGCATTATGATCTTAGAATTAATCATTTTAATAAACAAATTAGGTAACTTCGGTACTCAATTTTGTATTTGTAAACAAAGTTAAATTCCCCATAATTTTATGTCACAGTAAATGCATACAACTATACATTAAATATTCGCATTACATGCGAATATTTCCTCTCAGATAATCTAAAAACCTCCTTATATTACCATCTTTTCATCCATAATTTGCACGAAATGCGTCTACATTACATGTATTCTGTATTTTACAAGTTTCATCTAGCCAGTAAATAAATTTATATACTTATGCTCATTGCCAATGGTTTAAGGCATTTCTGAAATTTTTATTTGGCGTTATGATATTGTTGAAAACATACACAAGAATATTTTCCGCAATTCTCAGATTTATTTATTTGAATTTAGAGTCCGAGCATGGATTTCCTATGATTTAGATATATATTTTTGGGCACAATATAATATTTCCTTTACATACTGGTAAGCAGTGAAACGTAATGGTATACGGACGAAGAGTAGGTAGACCACATGGCCCTTTTTGCTTCTACCATAACTCCTGGAAAGATGGGTTTAGGGCAACTAGATGCAAATAATGCTGGGGCGAGCATGGACACGGTCTATTACGCTTCCAATTCGAACACATCCAAAGGCACGAGCCCTGCTCATGAGCTTCTCTCCCCCGAGGCCCTCCGTGGCGCAGCCTGGAGAGCAGTGCTAGAACGACGTCATGGATACATCTTTACAAAGCACTAATCCACTATCTAGCCACATCTCACCTAATCCTACAATATTACATTAAGGAAATAATGGGTTTGAAAATCAAGGATCAGAATATCATGGCAGAAGACCACATCGACCCAGGAAAAATTATCAAAAACTTTTGGATCAATGTGCGTAATCAAACCCGGTACTACCGAATCCGAGTCTAATATTTCCACAGTGCTGTCCATCTCGGTGTTGGTAAACATTAAGAACCTTTTGTTTAAATAATAGATATATACACATTTTATTCATCTTCTCGATAGTCCTGGGATATATGCTATAATAAAACATATTTCTCTTCTTATTTCCTCCCACAACTCTCGCTCAGTTGTTAAGAGCTACTCTTTTACATAAATACTGAGGCTTTCACGGCCGGCGTCGTTAACTCCACTAACTATGATGTCCGGGCTTGTAGGCCGTGGTCCATTTTTACTACCTTCCAACGTTTCGCCGAAGGCTGCGTTCGGCATCATCAGGGTTCTAAGTATATAGACCCGGAGTCCAACACAAGACTACTCTTTTATTTAAAATGATACTGACAATATACAAGACCAGTATCAAGCAAAATGTGACATATTGGACGTTTCAGTAAGTAAAAGGGAAAGTTCATAAAATCTTAATCCAGGTAGCTAAACACAATCTTGGTAAAGTAGAACCAAATTCCTATGTTATATTTTGCCAAACCTTAGGCAACTGAAACAAAACGTGTACTCTTTTACTTACTAAATTCTAATCCTTTTTTTTTTTTTCCTTTCTATATTTAGAGCTAGATTAGGTAAAGGAGGGGATCCCTTGTACCTCCACCTGCATTTGTATGAGAGGAGATGAAGTAGATGAAGGAATCTCAAGAGAGTGTGATATGGAGGAATGGACAACGTAAGGAGCAAAAACGTGCTATTGTTTACTGGCTGGGAGGCACGCGCGGCAACCTGCCCAGGCCGACCAAGGGTGTGTGTGTGTGTGTGTGTGTGTGTGTGTGTGTGTGTGTGTGTGTGTGTGTGTCTGTGAAATTTACGTCCTCCAACGTTAAGTCATATCACGATGAATGGAATGGTTGAAATGCTGCTCAAGTGCGTCCTGGATCCATGGAGCTCAGAGCTACCCGACATTCGTCTTTCACGATAAGAGAAAACCCCGGAAAAAACTTATCCAGGTAACTCATCCTAACCAAGATTCGAACTCGGGACCTCTTTAACGTGAGGCAGACACGCTTCCATCTACGCTACTGAGGCGGGCGCCGAAGGGTGGCTCAAAGCCTCACCTTCAGCGGGAACCGGAGAAAGCACCTCTTGACAGTGGAGGCTTACATATTAACCATCTGAGGAAGCCAAGAAGCTCTAAATTGCAAGCCACTGCGCCACCTATCCGCTCGACATATGTCCCGGAGGTGTCATGGTTGGAGGAGAGCCATGGTAGAAGACAGAATTCCAACATTCGCCACCAGGGAAAAAACACGGTCAAGGGATCGAACACACTACCTCCCAATGTTATTGCTCAGCTCTCTCGCTTATGTTTGCCTTTAATTTTTAATTATCGTTCTCCATAGTTGTCACACCGGACGATAAATGAAATGGGTGAAATTATGCTCAAATGAGTCCAGGGTCTATAGAGCTTAGAGTTACCAGACATTCTTCTTTCAGGATAAGGGAAAACCCCGGAAAACTCTTATCTTATCTGACCGAGATACAAACTCGGCACTTCTTGAATGCGAGGCGGACACTATACCTCTACGCTCAGCTGTCTCCACATGTAACTTCCTAGTTATTGACTTCTTTTCCACTGTAAGAACTATAAATCATATTCATTATAACATGAAATTATTTATATCATACTTTCTTTATGTAACTATAATTTTACATGCCAAAAGGGCAGATATCAACTTAGATTCGTGATCAAGCTCTCCGAATTACTATG
>CM060953.1:50234391-50381891 GCA_030765055.1 Mantis religiosa
ATAAAAGTTTATACACTTTTATTTTAATTCTCTGTGGTTTACACCTTTGCTGAAAAGGGTAAATTTCATTATTATTTAATAAATATGTATTTTTATTTTCCTTAAAACCAATCATTTTATCAATTAGATTTATTTTTAGGAATTGAAGGTACTAAATGACAAAGGAATTAAAACATATTGATTGAAATTCTGAATTTATTTGTACTTCAAGTACATAAGATCTATCCCTTAATATTTTATATCTATTTTCTTTATGTTTAGCGCTTATTAGTTTTCGGATGTAAGCATTTAAATCATTTTTAATTTTGGGTTTCTTTTACTAGTTCATAAAGTTCTGTGTTAATACCAATATACCATTATTGGATTTGTGGAAATTGTATAATATAACATGCTTTGGGAAAATATTTAAAGCACAATACAGATTTTTGAGAGCACAGACAGCTGCTTTATTTCTTTCTTGTGTTATATTAACTTAAAAATACCCATGACATTCAAATTTGCAAACTTAGGACACGATTTTTGTTCACATAGTATATAATCAAATTCATTAAACTTTGCTCTTAAAAGCCCTCAGTCTATTATTTCTACGAAGATTGTCTGTAAATTTTTATGGAGACTATATGTATGTCCATTTCTCTTGTACAGAATAAGTTTCTCGTACTTCTAGAAAATGCTATAGCTAAAATGTTACAATTTGTGGTACCACTGTCGGTTAAGAATTAAAGCAATGCTAAACTGCATCCTAATGTGGGAAAACATTAAAAGGCAGCTTGTTCACAGAAAGCAGTAGTCATGAGTTTATGATGCAGATATTACGTGCTGTGTGCTTCAGCAGCGGTAAGAAAAAGCTATACAGGCTCAAGTACAAAAACCAGATGACTTTTATGAAGGTTTTAAAGATGTTTTGGAGTGTGTGTATTTGGCTAGCGAGAGGTAATGAGGTTTTTAAGTGTTACGTTTGGAAGAAGTTTATGTAAATAAGTAAACGTTCTGTGGAAAAGGGGATGCTTGGCGAGGGAATTAAGGCAACGTGGGCGAGCTCATCTTCCTGTGGTTAAGATTGCCTTACAGTGTGGGCTTCTCTTCATATCATGAGGTAAATTCTTAAGAGCATGAATGGGTAAAAGGGCCTGAAAAAGGCAGCATTAGTAGGCTCCTTAGTAGCCATGAGGTGTCTTTTTATCTGCATATAATTACATAAAAGAAAACGTGAACTATCAAAGAGGTAATGCATATACTGATCAAATAATTTGATTAAACTTTCAGCACTACCTTCCTATATTTAGAACTACGTACTATAATTTATACTACGAATTTAGAACTAAGTAAGTTAAGCATGGGAAAAATCTTATAAAAGACGCATATAGCGAGTCGGATTTTCACCAACTAAAAAAGTAAAAATAAATAAATAAATAAATAAATAAATAAATAAATAAATAAATAAATAAATAAATAAATAAATAAATAAATAAATAAATAAATAAATAAATAAATAAATAAGTAAATAAATAAATAAATAAATAAATAAATAAATAAATAAATAAATAAATAAATAAATAAATAAATAAATAAATAAATAAATAAATAAATAAATAAATAAATAAATAAATAAATAAATAAATAAATAAATAAATAAATAAATAAATAAATAAATAAATAAATAAATAAATAAATAAATAAATAAATAAATAAATAAATAAATAAATAAATAAATAAATAAATAAATAAATAAATAAATAAATAAATAAATAAATAAATAAATAAATAAATAAATAAATAAATAAATAAATAAATAAATAAATAAATAAATAAATAAATAAATAAATAAATAAATAAATAAATAAATAAAATAAATAAATAAATAAATAAATAAATAAATAAATAAATAAATAAATAAATAAATAAATAAATAAATAAATAAATAAATAAATAAATAAATAAATAAAACCTTTCCAGCCTCAATGAGCTGCTCTTGGAGCTTCTCTTGGAACTACCACAACTGGTATTACTTCAAGAGAAGCGGCTGTTATAGCTGGTGTGGTATGTCAACCAACATGTTAGATTTGTTAACCTTTTTGTTCTTTCCTCTTTATGGACATAACATTTTTGGTCATCTCACTATCTTCCAAGTTTCGGACGAGGCTAACAAGTATTTGCAGTAGTAGTAGTAGTAGTAGTAGTAGTAGTAGTTTTTTTTTTTTTAGGCAGGGGAAAAATCTTCAAAAGACGCCAGGCTTGGCGAGTTGGATTCTTACCAACTAAAAAACCCCTGCTAGCCACAAGAGACTTCTTCCTGGGACCACCAATCGGTATAGTAGTAGTAGTAGTAGTAGTAGTAGTAGTAGTAGTAGTAGTAGTAGTAGTAGTAGTAGTAGTAGTAGTAGTAGTAGTAGTAGTAGTAGTAGTAGTAGTAGTTTTTTTTTTAGGCAGGGGAAAAATCTTCAAAAGACGCCAGGCTTGGCGAGTTGGATTCTTACCAACTAAAAAACCCCTGCTAGCCACAAGAGACTTCTTCCTGGGACCACCAATCGGTATTACTTCGGGAAGAAGGGCAATAAAGATGGTCAAACGTACTTGCGTACCAATGGAGGGTTTAGTTACACGCAGCGGCCTCGGCCGGCATTATTCTCGGCGGTCGTCCTGCTCCTTCGCCCTGAGGATACATGTAACCAGGTAGATAGCCTGGTCGATTCCATAGGCCTGATGAATAAAGCTGGATTGAATTTGGTCCTCCAAATGCTCCAATAAGTGATCCTGCTTCTCCGGTTGGTAGGACCAGCCTTGAGACCCACTGGCAGGCCGTAGAAAAGGACCGGGTACAAAAACCTCGAAATAGATGCTGCGATGATAACTCAAATTTTCTTCGTCGCTTACGTGCCAATTGCGGACGGTTCTCCCAAGATCCGGGCTGCAGATGGTCAGATCTATATATGATGAACCTCCATGGCGTTCAAACGTAGGTAGTGTGCCATCATTTAAAATAAGGAGGTCACGTTCACCAGCCCATTCGGCCAAAGCGCTGCCCTTCCTGTCGTCAATGGGGGAACCCCAACAATACGCCTTAGCGTTAAAATCACCACATATCAACAGACGACCAGGGTGTTGCTGGATGCTAGTGGTCAGCAAAGAGAGAAATTGGTCAAAGTCAACAATAGTAGACGCCGGAGAAAGATAACATGAATAAACAACCAGATCGCCAGTGTCCATCCACACAAAACCATCCCCACCACCAGTGGCGCACACGTTAACAGAATCACTAGAGAGGTAAATGGCGGCATCAAGTCGACGATCCGTAAGCCAGCGCGAGCTGTAAGTCGTCATAGCCTTATTAGGTTCCGCAACGATGGCAAAGCCTAAGCGCTCAGATGAACATTTATGCCGTAGGAGATCCATGGCCCGCCTGCTCCGATCAACATTAAGTTGTAGAAGTTTCATAGAACAGGATGCTGACGATCCGTTTTCTCCCTACGCTGATGAATGAGGTCCCGATACTTGGGACATCGCATCGACTCCGCTTTGTGTCCCTCAATGTTACAAATGTAGCAGGACGGCGTGTAGGTACAATCCTTTCGATGATGATCACTCCGGCCACAGTTATGACAGAGTTCCGCTGCAGGCGAGAGTTTGCACTCCCTAGCTATATGGCCCAACCGGTGACAATTATAGCATCTGGGCAAACGGGTTGCTTCACGAACTCGCCATCTGTCCCAGCCATGCCCTATCCTGTGTTGCGCAAGCAGCCGCTGTGCCAAGATTTTATCAAGGGTGACGAAAGCGTATTTAACGCCATTGCTGTTAGGCTTCGGTGCCAAATTAACCTTGATTTCAGCCGAAGGTGTTCCAAGAGTAGTGGCAATCACCTCCTTCACTCCGGTTTCGTCCACAAGTTCATCGATATCAAGCAGCATCACAGTTTGGGTCACTGGCCGTAGATTGACCTTCGCCAACTCCGTCATCTTCAGGGTAAGTTGTTCCCGGAAGGCCTGCCGCTTGTTGATCTCGCGACCTTTGATTTTAAGATGCACAGAACCACCACCTTTAAGATGCACAGAACCACCACCCGTTTTGGTAATGCGCTCCACGGTGATTCCATCCGTTTGAACAGCTGTTTTCATGTTCCGAAGCATGTCGGCATACGACGTTCCGGGTAGTGGCTCGAGAATGATAGTCTCTGTATTAGAAGTCCGCGCATGGGGAACAAAATCCGTCGTGCCAGATGCCGAAACAGAGCCGCTACGGGTGTTCAAAAGAGACTGCAATTGGATAGGTATAGACACAGAACGTCTGCGACACACATATTCAAAGACCTTCCTAATAGTGCAGACGTCAGCATTGCGGGTGACATTACAGACGGTAGGGACCCTCCCTTTTCTCAGAGCAGTGTCCAGCACGCGTTCGATAGAGCGCCGAAGAGCAGTCCGATCTAGCAGAGTATCACTCGCTGCATCCGTCACAACCAAATGTGTGAAAAGTTCTGTACTGGAAATGACGCTCTCGTCGTCGTTCAAGCAACCATGGCGGGCGACACTGCACACAGATTGGCCTGGCGCTAACTGACGTTCATCCAGCATATGCGACAAACAAGGATTCTGAAGCAGAACATGCCGAAGTAGAGGGTCACTACGGTCTTCATCCAGAGGCATGATAAGAATGCGGTCCAAGGCTGGCTTAGCAGCGCTGTGTTGCTGCAAAGGGCAATGTTGATAGATTTCCTCAGGCCATTTAAGGGCAATGAGTTCCAGAAACTCCGCATCAGAGAGATCCCTCCGAAAGCCCGGCTCAATCTGCGCCTTGAGATGATCAGCAGCAAGTTGCTGAGGGCTAGAAGTTTGCGTGCCTACCTCGGCAACCGTTGGAGACGGAACGGAGGAACCCTTCCGGGAGACCGCCGCATGACTGGTTAATAACTCAGCAACAAAATCACTTGCGAGCGGCAAACGTTGGGAGTAGTCCATCAAACGACCAACAGCCTTTTTTATCTCCTTTTTTGTGTTGGGAATCTCCGCAACTGTCTGGGCAAGGGTATCCACCTCGGAAACAATTTTCCGAAAAAGTTTCTTTAACACACGATGTTCACTCTCCATGCGCCGCATAAAGGAAGTACAATCCCCCTCTTCCGGCACTTCATGGCTAGGAGATGAAGCCCGTTTGCGCTTACCGTCCCGAATATCAGGCTCCATGGCAGTGGCATCCCGACTAGAAGGGGATAGGGCTTGACGGGACAATATGGAAGGTCGAGACGAACTAGCCGCACTTGAACTGTCCTCGAAATCCATACAGACACCAACCGATGAACTAATCAATTTCACAGCAGCAGTGTCTAACGTCCCGGCCTGGGGCTCCACCTAGTAGTAGTAGTAGTAGTAGTAGTAGTAGTAGTAGTAGTAGTAGTAGTAGTAGTAGTAGTAGTAGTAGTAGTAGTAGTAGTAGTAGTAGTAGTAGTAGTAGTAGTAGTAGTAGTAGTAGTAGTAGTAGTAGTAGTAGTAGTAGTAGTAGTAGTAGTAGTAGTAGTAGTAGTAGTAGTAGTAGTAGTAGTAGTAGTAGTAGTAGTAGTAGTAGTAGTAGTAGTAGTAGTAGTAGTAGTAGTAGTAGTAGTAGTAGTAGTAGTAGTAGTAGTAGTAGTAGTAGTAGTAGTAGTAGTAGTAGTAGTAGTAGTAGTAGTAGTAGTAGTAGTAGTAGTAGTAGTAGTAGTAGTAGTAGTAGTAGTAGTAGTAGTAGTAGTAGTAGTAGTAGTAGTAGTAGTAGTAGTAGTAGTAGTAGTAGTAGTAGTAGTAGTAGTAGTAGTAGTAGTAGTAGTAGTAGTAGTAGTAGTAGTAGTAGTAGTAGTAGTAGTAGTAGTAGTAGTAGTAGTAGTAGTAGTAGTAGTAGTAGTAGTAGTAGTAGTAGTAGTAGTAGTAGTAGTAGTAGTAGTAGTAGTAGTAGTAGTAGTAGTAGTAGTAGTAGTAGTAGTAGTAGTAGTAGTAGTAGTAGTAGTAGTAGTAGTAGTAGTAGTAGTAGTAGTAGTAGTAGTAGTAGTAGTAGTAGTAGTAGTAGTAGTAGTAGTAGTAGTAGTAGTAGTAGTAGTAGTAGTAGTAGTAGTAGTAGTAGTAGTAGTAGTAGTAGTAGTAGTAGTAGTAGTAGTAGTAGTAGTAGTAGTAGTAGTAGTAGTAGTAGTAGTAGTAGTAGTAGTAGTAGTAGTAGTAGTAGTAGTAGTAGTAGTAGTAGTAGTAGTAGTAGTAGTAGTAGTAGTAGTAGTAGTAGTAGTAGTAGTAGTAGTAGTAGTAGTAGTAGTAGTAGTAGTAGTAGTAGTAGTAGTAGTAGTAGTAGTAGTAGTAGTAGTAGTAGTAGTAGTAGTAGTAGTAGTAGTAGTAGTAGTAGTAGTAGTAGTAGTAGTAGTAGTAGTAGTAGTAGTAGTAGTAGTAGTAGTAGTAGTAGTAGTAGTAGTAGTAGTAGTAGTAGTAGTAGTAGTAGTAGTAGTAGTAGTAGTAGTAGTAGTAGTAGTAGTAGTAGTAGTAGTAGTAGTAGTAGTAGTAGTAGTAGTAGTAGTAGTAGTAGTAGTAGTAGTAGTAGTAGTAGTAGTAGTAGTAGTAGTAGTAGTAGTAGTAGTAGTAGTAGTAGTAGTAGTAGTAGTAGTAGTAGTAGTAGTAGTAGTAGTAGTAGTAGTAGTAGTAGTAGTAGTAGTAGTAGTAGTAGTAGTAGTAGTAGTAGTAGTAGTAGTAGTAGTAGTAGTAGTAGTAGTAGTAGTAGTAGTAGTAGTAGTAGTAGTAGTAGTAGTAGTAGTAGTAGTAGTAGTAGTAGTAGTAGTAGTAGTAGTAGTAGTAGTAGTAGTAGTAGTAGTAGTAGTAGTAGTAGTAGTAGTAGTAGTAGTAGTAGTAGTAGTAGTAGTAGTAGTAGTAGTAGTAGTAGTAGTAGTAGTAGTAGTAGTAGTAGTAGTAGTAGTAGTAGTAGTAGTAGTAGTAGTAGTAGTAGTAGTAGTAGTAGTAGTAGTAGTAGTAGTAGTAGTAGTAGTAGTAGTAGTAGTAGTAGTAGTAGTAGTAGTAGTAGTAGTAGTAGTAGTAGTAGTAGTAGTAGTAGTAGTAGTAGTAGTAGTAGTAGTAGTAGTAGTAGTAGTAGTAGTAGTAGTAGTAGTAGTAGTAGTAGTAGTAGTAGTAGTAGTAGTAGTAGTAGTAGTAGTAGTAGTAGTAGTAGTAGTAGTAGTAGTAGTAGTAGTAGTAGTAGTAGTAGTAGTAGTAGTAGTAGTAGTAGTAGTAGTAGTAGTAGTAGTAGTAGTAGTAGTAGTAGTAGTAGTAGTAGTAGTAGTAGTAGTAGTAGTAGTAGTAGTAGTAGTAGTAGTAGTAGTAGTAGTAGTAGTAGTAGTAGTAGTAGTAGTAGTAGTAGTAGTAGTAGTAGTAGTAGTAGTAGTAGTAGTAGTAGTAGTAGTAGTAGTAGTAGTAGTAGTAGTAGTAGTAGTAGTAGTAGTAGTAGTAGTAGTAGTAGTAGTAGTAGTAGTAGTAGTAGTAGTAGTAGTAGTAGTAGTAGTAGTAGTAGTAGTAGTAGTAGTAGTAGTAGTAGTAGTAGTAGTAGTAGTAGTAGTAGTAGTAGTAGTAGTAGTAGTAGTAGTAGTAGTAGTAGTAGTAGTAGTAGTAGTAGTAGTAGTAGTAGTAGTAGTAGTAGTAGTAGTAGTAGTAGTAGTAGTAGTAGTAGTAGTAGTAGTAGTAGTAGTAGTAGTAGTAGTAGTAGTAGTAGTAGTAGTAGTAGTAGTAGTAGTAGTAGTAGTAGTAGTAGTAGTAGTAGTAGTAGTAGTAGTAGTAGTAGTAGTAGTAGTAGTAGTAGTAGTAGTAGTAGTAGTAGTAGTAGTAGTAGTAGTAGTAGTAGTAGTAGTAGTAGTAGTAGTAGTAGTAGTAGTAGTAGTAGTAGTAGTAGTAGTAGTAGTAGTAGTAGTAGTAGTAGTAGTAGTAGTAGTAGTAGTAGTAGTAGTAGTAGTAGTAGTAGTAGTAGTAGTAGTAGTAGTAGTAGTAGTAGTAGTAGTAGTAGTAGTAGTAGTAGTAGTAGTAGTAGTAGTAGTAGTAGTAGTAGTAGTAGTAGTAGTAGTAGTAGTAGTAGTAGTAGTAGTAGTAGTAGTAGTAGTAGTAGTAGTAGTAGTAGTAGTAGTAGTAGTAGTAGTAGTAGTAGTAGTAGTAGTAGTAGTAGTAGTAGTAGTAGTAGTAGTAGTAGTAGTAGTAGTAGTAGTAGTAGTAGTAGTAGTAGTAGTAGTAGTAGTAGTAGTAGTAGTAGTAGTAGTAGTAGTAGTAGTAGTAGTAGTAGTAGTAGTAGTAGTAGTAGTAGTAGTAGTAGTAGTAGTAGTAGTAGTAGTAGTAGTAGTAGTAGTAGTAGTAGTAGTAGTAGTAGTAGTAGTAGTAGTAGTAGTAGTAGTAGTAGTAGTAGTAGTAGTAGTAGTAGTAGTAGTAGTAGTAGTAGTAGTAGTAGTAGTAGTAGTAGTAGTAGTAGTAGTAGTAGTAGTAGTAGTAGTAGTAGTAGTAGTAGTAGTAGTAGTAGTAGTAGTAGTAGTAGTAGTAGTAGTAGTAGTAGTAGTAGTAGTAGTAGTAGTAGTAGTAGTAGTAGTAGTAGTAGTAGTAGTAGTAGTAGTAGTAGTAGTAGTAGTAGTAGTAGTAGTAGTAGTAGTAGTAGTAGTAGTAGTAGTAGTAGTAGTAGTAGTAGTAGTAGTAGTAGTAGTAGTAGTAGTAGTAGTAGTAGTAGTAGTAGTAGTAGTAGTAGTAGTAGTAGTAGTAGTAGTAGTAGTAGTAGTAGTAGTAGTAGTAGTAGTAGTAGTAGTAGTAGTAGTAGTAGTAGTAGTAGTAGTAGTAGTAGTAGTAGTAGTAGTAGTAGTAGTAGTAGTAGTAGTAGTAGTAGTAGTAGTAGTAGTAGTAGTAGTAGTAGTAGTAGTAGTAGTAGTAGTAGTAGTAGTAGTAGTAGTAGTAGTAGTAGTAGTAGTAGTAGTAGTAGTAGTAGTAGTAGTAGTAGTAGTAGTAGTAGTAGTAGTAGTAGTAGTAGTAGTAGTAGTAGTAGTAGTAGTAGTAGTAGTAGTAGTAGTAGTAGTAGTAGTAGTAGTAGTAGTAGTAGTAGTAGTAGTAGTAGTAGTAGTAGTAGTAGTAGTAGTAGTAGTAGTAGTAGTAGTAGTAGTAGTAGTAGTAGTAGTAGTAGTAGTAGTAGTAGTAGTAGTAGTAGTAGTAGTAGTAGTAGTAGTAGTAGTAGTAGTAGTAGTAGTAGTAGTAGTAGTAGTAGTAGTAGTAGTAGTAGTAGTAGTAGTAGTAGTAGTAGTAGTAGTAGTAGTAGTAGTAGTAGTAGTAGTAGTAGTAGTAGTAGTAGTAGTAGTAGTAGTAGTAGTAGTAGTAGTAGTAGTAGTAGTAGTAGTAGTAGTAGTAGTAGTAGTAGTAGTAGTAGTAGTAGTAGTAGTAGTAGTAGTAGTAGTAGTAGTAGTAGTAGTAGTAGTAGTAGTAGTAGTAGTAGTAGTAGTAGTAGTAGTAGTAGTAGTAGTAGTAGTAGTAGTAGTAGTAGTAGTAGTAGTAGTAGTAGTAGTAGTAGTAGTAGTAGTAGTAGTAGTAGTAGTAGTAGTAGTAGTAGTAGTAGTAGTAGTAGTAGTAGTAGTAGTAGTAGTAGTAGTAGTAGTAGTAGTAGTAGTAGTAGTAGTAGTAGTAGTAGTAGTAGTAGTAGTAGTAGTAGTAGTAGTAGTAGTAGTAGTAGTAGTAGTAGTAGTAGTAGTAGTAGTAGTAGTAGTAGTAGTAGTAGTAGTAGTAGTAGTAGTAGTAGTAGTAGTAGTAGTAGTAGTAGTAGTAGTAGTAGTAGTAGTAGTAGTAGTAGTAGTAGTAGTAGTAGTAGTAGTAGTAGTAGTAGTAGTAGTAGTAGTAGTAGTAGTAGTAGTAGTAGTAGTAGTAGTAGTAGTAGTAGTAGTAGTAGTAGTAGTAGTAGTAGTAGTAGTAGTAGTAGTAGTAGTGTTTTTTTATGGTAAGGGAAAATTCTTCTTAGACGCCGCTATGCGTGGCGAGTTGGATTCTTACCAACTAAAAAACCCTTACTCACATAGCATGCCATCTGGGACCGCAATAATGCATAACTTCAGCATGGTAGCATTTAATAAAGACCGCGCTTCCTTAAGTTAGCTCTTAATCCTTTAAAGTATACTTAATCTACCACCTTCCTGTCATCATTTTCCTTAGTTTCAGGTATGTGCCTAGCTAACTGCTTTACTCCTTATTCATCATCAAACGGTACATAAGTTTCCTGCTGACAATTCCACCTCCAGTTTGTAATTTACTTGGCGCCTCTTTCCCTCCCATCGTGGGCAGTAGAAAAAAGTGTGCTCTACCGGGTCATGTTCTTTACGGTATGTACAGCTAGTGTTGTTATGCTTTCCCATTCTATGGGCGTACTCTTTAAACCTTCCATGGCCATTAAAACTTAAGCAAGAAAGTAGTCAACATCCCGTTCTCACATCTGGAATTAATTTCTTGGTTCATTATCCTACCAGTGTAGTCTCCACCCATCTCTTCTGCCAATCGTCCACAATTTGGTTTCTAATCCTTAGTTTTAGTTCAATAGTGTGGTAATCGTTCGATGCACTTATGAGCTGCCTTACTTTCACCATTAAGCCAATTGGGATGGCTCCTGCTATTACTTGCAGCGCCCTGTTTGATGCCGCCCTATACGCGCACACTTCTCAACAATAACTTTCTCTGGACTCTCTCCATTATTTTTACATACTTCTTCTTTTCTATTGCAGTATACCAGATTGGCGTAGCATAGAGCATTATAGAATATACTACACCACATTGCAATTTCCGCTTAATTGATCGAGGTCTTCGAATATTAGGCATTACTCCTGCGAGTTGTGAAGCTCTCTCTTCTGCCTTTTTAGCAGCAGTTTTCACATGTTCCCCAAAAGTTGTGTTTCCATCCACCATGAACCCTAAGTATCTGATAGCCTTCCTAGGCACTATCATGGTCTCACTCAGCATAAAGCAGCTATTAAACTGATTTCTAGGGCCTTTCATAACAACAGATTTCGTTTAGTGTGGTGCCAATTCCAACTCATTATAGGTCATCCATCTATCGATGCGTCTTAACAATTTGTTAACTCTAAATATCAGCCCTTTTTTATCTTCAGCTGTAACCACCAGCGCAAGATCATCCGCAAAAGCAATTTGCGTAGCACCTTCTGTCAATGTCAACGTAAGGACACCATCATAGTGGTGGTGGTTGTGGTAGTAGTAGTAGTAGTGGTAGTAGTAGTAGTAGTAGTAGTAGTAGTAGTAGTAGTAGTAGTAGTAATAGGAGGAAATGTTTAAGTACGCCAGTCTCACTGGCAAGTGTGGGCCCTCCACTAAAACCCCACAAATATACCTGACAGCACTATGGACAGACCTCTCGGTATTACTTCATAGTGCTGCTACCTTTATTTCTTACTATGCTTCACCCCTCTTTTAGATTTTAAAATATTTGCTATCATATCTTGTATTAAAATCCAATTTTGTATACTATCTAACATTATTGGAATTATATTTCCAATTTATAGCGCTTGATTAAGCCTTTAGAGGCTTTTTGTGTAATTTCCCTCCATTTAGGGCATTATAAAATTGTGTATTCGGGGGTATCTCTTTCCCCACAATACTAGCAGTTTTCGTTTGTTGCTAATCCCATTTTAAATAAGTATACTTTAAAATTTCCGTGCCCTGACAAAAATTGGGTCAAATAAAAATCAGATTCATCATATTTCCTGTTAATCCAAGGTTTAATATTTGGGATGAGCTTTTAGTCCATTGAGCAACCGTTACTTCTGCCTCCCATTCGTTTTTTACATTTTTCAAGGGTGCTCTTTCTAATACGTTTCTTTTCAGTCACATTAGCATTCTATTGTATACGCCCACTGGCAACTAAGAGAATAGGTATAGCACCTGCTGTTACCTGAAGTGCTCTAGTTGAAACCGTTCTATATGCACTGAATATCCTTATAATAATCTTCCGTTGTGCTCTTTCTACAATTCTTCTACATGCAGGTCTTTCCAACCAGGTGTACCGAAACGCCACACAGTATAAAATTATAGAATTAACCATAGTTGCCAACACTTTTCTTTTTTCTGGTTTTGGTCCGCCTATATTCGGCATAAGTCGTCCAAAAGCCACAGCTGCCTTCTCCGCTTTTCCTGTCACATATCTAATATGTGCATACTTGTTCATGTTATGTCCAACGATAATACCCAAATAGTTCACCTGCTTTATAGATTTTATTGCTTGGCCGCAACAGTTTGTTTACTTCCATAATAGTCCTTCTGCCCTCGAGAATGACTATCTTCGTTTTTTCAGAAGCTAGTCATACCGTTTTGCATCATCCAAATATTGATTTTGTTCACGGACCATGTTATCTTTTCCTCCAATTCATGTTTGGTCTAACCAAATACAATTAATGCTAGATCGTCTGAATATCCGATGCTTTTGACTCCTAATGGCATTTCTAGTTTAAGAACTCCATCATAATTAATTTTCCATATAGTAGGGCCTAAGACCGATCCCTGCGGGAAACCACAACTCCTATCCAACCTTGTGCTTTCTCCAATCAATATTTGCCTGTCTTTCAGGTAAGTAATAGTAATAGTAGTAGTAGTAGTATTAGTAGTAGTTGTAGTAGTAGTAGTAGCAGTAGTGGTGGTGGTGGTGGTGGTGGTGGTGGTGGTGGTGGTGGTGGTGGTGGTGGTGGTGGTGGTGGTGGTGGTGGTGGTGGTGGTGGTGGTGGTGGTGGTGGTGGTGGTGGTGGTGGTGGTGGTGGTGGTGGTGGTGGTGGTGGTGGTGGTGGTGGTGGTGGTGGTAGTGGTGGTGATGATGCTGGTGGTGGTGGTGGTGGTGGTGGTGGTGGTGGTGGTTGTGGTGGTGATGGTGGTGGTAGCAGCAGCAGTAGTAATGGTAGTAATAATAGTGGTGGTAGAAGTAGTAGAGCAGTAGTAGCAGCAGCTGTAGTAATAGTAGTAAAAGTGGTGGTGGTAGTAGTAGAGTAGTAGTAGTGGTAGTAGTAGTAGTAACATCAGTGATGGCATTGGATGTGGTGGTTGTAGTAGTAGCATAACTACTTCAGTATTATTTCACTAAATGACAGCTACTTATCTTCATTTTCCCTCTGTATTTCTTTGACAATATGGATTATGTCCTAATAGCTGCATATTTGCTTTCATTTTTTAACATTTGTGTTATGGTATTTTCTAAAATTACGTCTTGTATGACATATTCTTTGCCTTAGGTCATACCACGTGTTACATTTAGTATTGTGTATTCAGTTGTGTCCTCTTCTTCGCAACAGAAAAACTTCCACTATTTAATAAAATGATTGCAAAAAATGTAATTTTTAACATTTCCAGGTTCAAATAGTAATTGCGTTACTACATGGTAAAGCATGGAAACGTACATGCAAAGATACAAAAGAGTGTTTACGTGAGCGTTTCGCACATTCACGGCGAGACAGTATATGCGCACTGTACAGATGCAATCATGTCTTCTGGAAAGCAGCAGGTGCGAGAAATTATACATAATGTGACTACATATTTTAAAAAGAAAAAATGACAGGGAATAAAAATAACTTTGGGTCAAGCGACAAAACGGGCGGCTGAAATGGTAATTGTGAATTGTGTATAATTATATGACTAATCTATCTTATTAGACACAGTTCCAAAGTGCTCTATTTGTGTTTCGTTACTTATCGTACGCAAGATTACTAATATTTCTCCCTTCTATAAACAAAATAATGAACGCATACAGCCCTTTCATTGAATGCCAATACGCCTCAACGCTCTGTCAAGTGATATGTAATATCCAACTGGTCCGTGTGTCTATTTAGAGAAAGTTCTGCCTTGGGTATTACTATATTTGTCCACTGAGCGCTTTCATAATTCTTATTGTGTTTTTCATATTTTATTGAGATCATTTTGCACCGGACACTGGCCGGCCAGCCACTGGACGGCCGGTTAGTACAGCAGCAGAAGGCACGCGGCCGCCGCAGTAAGCCTGCCGGCCACTAGTGAAAAATAAGGCACTGTATTATGGAGTTACACTACCGAGTATACACATTTCATTTTATTGCCTTTGGTCCTCTAATATTTGGCGTCAGTCGTCTTAATGGTGTAGCAGTTTCTCTGTGTTACTGACCATAAGCTTTATGTGTGTCCACATGTAAACATTGTGTTCAATTGGAATACCTAGATTTTCGCTAAGCTGCCATTTCCTCGTTACCAAGGCTAATAGATTTATTTATTAGGTGTAGATTTACAACTTATAACATTGTATTTTTGGAAATTAATTGTTCTTTCACACTAGCCGTGTGTAGGACGCACTATGAAAGGGTGGAGCCAGACTAAAATTTTAATGCCATAGCCGGGATTTGAACCATGAATCTTCTGGTCTCCGTCCAGCCACTCTAACCATTTGAGCTATTATGGCCAACGTGCCAACATAACATTAAATTCTCCAACTGACTCGTGTTTTTCCCGGTAAACTATTAGGAGTTCTCATAAACACATGAGACAACTACCTTAATGGCGAGTTGCTATGCTGTAAGTACTTTAAGATCCGGGCTATATAGTTCGGACCACTATTAGGTACAATTAATGGAAGTTAATTATTCTTTCACACTAGCCGTGTGTAGGACGCACTATGAAGGGGTAGAGCCAGACTGAAAAATTCAATGCCATAGCCGGAACTTGAACCACGGATCTTCTTGTCTCCCTCCAGCCGCTCTAACCACTTGAGCTACTAAGGCCAACGTGTCGACATGACATTCAATTCTCCAACTGAGTCGTGTTTCTCCCGCTAAACCACTTAGGAGTTCTCATAAACTCATGAGACAATTACCAAAAGATCTGTGGTTCAAATCCCGGCTATGGCATTGAATTTTTCAGTCTGGCTCTATCCTTTCATATTGAATTTATATTGTATACTCAATTCCATTTATTCCATCTTCGCAGGTTTGAAAGGCATTCTACAGTTATTCACAGGTGGAGTGTCATAGCAAGAAGGAAATGTACATTTTCCAGCATGCAGTATCGTCGTGCTCTACTTGAACAGTTGTAGATTTCATACATGTGAAAAATTTCTTTAGATGACAAATTGGCATCTCTCTCTCTCTCTCTCTCTCTCTCTCTCTCTCTCTCTCTCTCTCTCTCTCTCTCTCTCTCTCTCTCTCTCTCTCTCTCACACACACACACACACACACACACACACAATTTTATTCTTCCCCGATACACATAAAACATATTTGCGTACATAGCGTCAGCTACAGCAATAAGAAACTGGGACTAAGTCTTATAACCTTTTTTAATTGTGGGCCACTTACTTGAAAATTGACACACTTAATATGAGTTTGCAAAGAAATGGCTGTGTCACATTTTAAATGTTTAACTGAAATAGTTTCTCAGATAATGTATTCTTCCCCAATTGGAAACATTTAACTCTTTAAAATCACTAAATTGTGCATTCACATTGTATTCTTTACTGTGCCAGTATCCTTTAGATAAGGTGGATATACGGATTGTTTACCCTTACAATAAAACTGCTTATGCTTTTGACTTCAGTCTCGGAGAGACAATTTAAGCCGCATGGTACGAAACAAGACTTATCTATACCTGAGGCTGTATACTCGATATGGCCTTTTGGATTGAGGAAAGCTCCGGAGGTATGGAAAAAAAGGCATAAGCTGGTAGTTAGAAACTGTGTTCAAAACTCCTCCAACGCTTTAGGGTCTAACAAACTTTGTTAGACGGTTGGATATAGGGAAAGGCTAGTGATAGGTGGAATTCATATATTGTTACAGCTATTGCAAAGAAAGCAAAGGGGAGGGGGTAAAACAACATGAGATGTAGTCCATAACGGGATGGAAAACAGAAAACTGGCCGGGATAAAAGGTCTCTCTTTCTCTGAAACAAGTACACAAGGATTAAAAGGCTATTGTAATTCTTCAATCATGTGTCTGCACAAAGGAATCACCTTCGACCTTTCACACTGTTAAACGAAGCTCTATTTATAGCGAGCCTGTACAGAATATTTTACAAACTAAATGGAAAGGAAAAAGTTTAACACAAACTATAACTGTACATAAACCATCAGAGAATTTTCATTATTTTAATATGTATAAATAAACCCATGCAGGTGAGCTTTTACTGTAATAAACAAAACTGAGGAAAAACTTCAAATATATTGCACTCACATGACCTCTCTACGTCCTGCGCCGTGGCGTAGTGGGCTAAGGTAGCATGCCTTGGCCCCTGGCCACGGAAAGCGACCCGGGTTCGATCCCACTGTTGGTGGGGATTTTAGGTCCCGGGTATAGGACCGGTGCCGACTCAGCATAGTGACGAAAGTGAGGAGTTTACACTAGGTAAGCGGCCCTGGTCACGGAAACCAACATTCCGGCTGGGGGATGCCGAGATGCTGACATCTCCTCAGCGTATCGGTTGGATGATCGTCCACCTCTGCCGTGCGTAAGTGGGTGTGAGGCCGGCAGTCAGGTTGGTAGGTCTTGGCCCTCTAAAGGCTGTCGCGCCATGGGTTATTGTGACCTCTCTACTCAGTCTTCTAAAAACTATTCTTACGATAGCTATTCTCTTATTTACTTTTTATTAATACTGACAAAACGTCATTAATTTACTCTCTTCGTTGCACCATACTCACGTCACAATAGAAACGCATTCACTAACTCTTTTGCTTCTCCAAAAACTCTTTACTAATTATTAATAAGAATTCTTATTAGTACTACCAGGTAGTTAAATTATAATCGAACCCACTCACAGCCTCTCTCTACTGCGCAAGAGAGCCGGCAGTTGCCGGGGAACTTACGCTGGCAGAGCTGGACTAGAATTCGTACCTTATAATAGATGCTGGTAATATTGACCTTCTACTCTTAAACAGGCACCATATCTCGTGTAAATTTTCTCGCTCACTCCCCGAAGCTCAGCAGCCAGTATTCCTGTGATTTTTGAACAATGTTTTCCCTAAGTTCATGTAGTGTATGAGGATTGAAACACTTTGTCTAACCCCATAAATAAAGTCACAACTTGTTAGGTCAGGAGAACCAGGGAGCTACAACTCAATATTAATTATTGTCATCAAACACCACTCTTACTGCATTTAATGATTCAGTAACCATATGTGCTGTTACAGAATCTTGCGGGAACCAACCATAGATTTCTCTTCTTCTGTCAAACGATTGAAAAATAGCCTAAGAGCTCACCTCTGATATCACTTCGCATTTATTGTTTCCTCAAAGAATGTGGGCCCTAATTTTTCTTCTACCGGTTATCGCACACCACACTACAATTTTTCTCATCATGAGGTGTTTCATCCAATGGCACCGGTTTCTTGAAGCCCAGTATCAACTGTTGTGGGTATTCAAACGTCCAGTTAAATGAGACCAAGGTTCATCACTGAAAATAGCTCTGGGTCAATGAATCGTCTTTCAACGCATTGTAATTAGCAGTTCCCAAATTCACACGTTTAGCGCGATTATTTGAGTTAAACGCTTACACGTGTGTAGCGATAGTGGCTCATTTCAACAGAGGTGTATCTTTCCAATCCCCATACCCCAGAGGAACTTAGGGAAACATTGTGCAAGAAATTACAAGAGTGCCTACTGCTAAGCTTTGTAGAGTGAGCTAGAACATTTACACGAGATATGCTGCCTTTTTGAGAGTAGAGAATCAACATTTCTAGCATCTATTGTAAGGTAAGGATTCCACTACGCCAATGTCGGCGTAAGTTTCCCGGACACTGCGGCCGACTCGCGAAGGAGAAAGAGACCACGAGTGGGATCGACTATAATTTAACTACCTTATAAAAAGCAGATTGTTAGATTTCCAGGAAGTTTTGAAAGGGGAAACTTTTAGAAGATTTTAGTTATCAGATGATAGTTGTTTCCAATGTTTATGTTGGAGGAGGGGGCTGCTTTTCTTAGTTTATTTACGGCTCTTTGGGGCCGAACTCCTAAATTTTGGACCCTACCCGCTAAGTCATTGAAGACTATTATGTTATACTTCTTCTAAGTGAATTACATCCTTTATCTTTAAGTTCGAATAAGTGCATGCAGTCTTCTAAAAGTTAAAATAATTTCCTATTAAAACAAAGCAAACCTTAAGAAAGGAATTTCGTTATCTTTGTTACTTATTTAATCATGTCCTTATTTTAAGCTCAGACAGACAAATTTAGAAATCAGTGGTCAGGATTTATTTTGAAAATCCTCGAAGTGTTAGAAACCACGTCATTTACAAATACCAAATAATATACTAACACCCGTACAAAATTAAAACAAAAACAGGTAGGCATAAATATATAAATAAATATAAATAAATATTCAGAATGTTCTAATTGTGAATTTGATAATATTTGTCGATCTTTTTAAGAGATGCAGATTCTCTAATTAAACCAAATATATATGTAATTGTATCCCCCAAAAAATTAAACCACCACTGTCTTAGAAACGAAATTGTTGTAGAATATATCAATTCTCATTGCGTAATAATTTGTTATATATCTAGTTATATATCTAGACTTGTCCTACACATGGCTAGCGTGTAAAAACAATTACTTTCCAATAATTGACCTTATAGTAGTTTGAACTATGAAACGCCGGCCTTAAGCTACTAAAGCATTGTAAGTCGCCATTAAGATAGTTATTTAACGGGTTTATGAGAATCCTAGTGATTTACTGGGGAAAACAGTACGAGGCAATGGGAGAATTTAATGTGAAGTCAATACGTTGCCGGTAACTCAGTAGTTGGAGCAGTGGTTCAAATCCCGTCTATGGCATTTAATTTTTCAGTCCAACGCTATTTATTCAAACCACTTTCTACACACTAAGAGCAATTAAGCGGACACTCTGGTACCAAAAGGGCCAATAATGCAATTTTTTCAGAAAAAGTATTTTCTTTCAGAAACGTTGTCTTCAATATGTCTAGAATATGGCCATTAAATGTTATGTGTCAATTCCAGATGGAAGTTGCTCTATTTCAAATTTATTTATACCCTTGCAGTGAAAACGTGTGTGGCATATATGTCAGATTTCAGTAATAACAGCTTGAGTAAGTCTTCTTGTAGTTTTAGACTTTAATGAGATATTTATCTTTAAAATATAGATGTTGGCTGCTCTTGTTGAGCAAGTGCTGCTATCTGTTGACAGAAAATAAAAAATATAACAAATAAATTATATTGTTTATAAAGAAGCTAAGCATCCCAGTGTGTAGTGTAATTGCTGTAATATTTGTGTCATTTTAACAAATAAAATGGGAAAAGTATATAATGTAAAGGTAATAAAGAAAAAGAAAGCTAAACCTTTAAAGATGGAAACATTCCAGACCAGATAAAAGTTAAGAGTGCTATGCTAATAACTTTACAGCTGAAAGTGTCACATTTATTCCCGTGTGTAAAAATGAAGCTGCAGAGCCAGATTACCTTATTGTTGACAGCAATGTTTTGAAGAACCTTTTTTTTCGAATGGGTGAAATGATGCTCAAATGGGCCCAGGACCATGGAGCTTAGAATTACCCAACATTCGTCTTTTTTAGTATAAGGGAAAACATCAGAAAAAACCTTATCCAGGTAACTCACCCTAACCGAGATTCTAACTCGGGACCTCTTGAACGTGAAGCAGACATGCTACCATCTATGCTACCGAAGCGGGCTTGAAGAACTTGTTTTCAAAAGTAATATGTAGGAATGCAAAGAGGAATGTGTTACTGTGAATTTTAGAGAGTTCTATGGTTTTTCTATGAAGACTGTAGTGAAGTGCTAAGCTTGTGGTTATGTTTTGTATGAAACTTTTCAAAAAAAGAAAAGAAAAGTCACAACCATGGAAAAGAAAACTAAAGGTGCTTTTGATATAAACAAGAAAATTATGACATTTTCTAAATTTTTAAGAGGACATGCAGCTATGGAAATATTCTCTATGGGTTTAGGTGTGCATACATTGAAGAGTGCAAATTTCCAGTAGGCGTAAGCTCCTGGTGCTTTTATAACAGAGCCTTTGCAAGAGGTAACAAGACTGAGAGATACAAAAATGAGATCCATAGCCTCTAAATGTCAATGCAGTGGAGAAAATGATATGCCTATATACAAGGTTGTGTTCAAGAGAACTGTTAGAAAGATGTACCAGAGGAAAGACTCACAATGCAAACGAAATTCTTCATATTGTATTTGGAGTATTTGCCCGAAGAAGGTCTTTGTTTCAGCCAAAAACTTTGACACGGTTGTAGCAGAAGCTATATCCCTTATAAATTAAGGACAGCTTTGGACTGAACTGGCAAAAAAGTCAGAAATTTCTCCTCCTCCCATCAAAATTAGTCAAAGCAGAAATGAACGTCGTGTCAAGCAGAGTGTTCAACGAATTGTAGATATAGAAATCAAACGGGAAAATGCAACAAGTTTGGCAAATATCATCAAAGAAGATTTGAGCCTGAAAGAATAGGGCATGTTGTATGCTTCAGGAGAATTCTAATGATTGAATGAAAAGCAATATTTAAAATATTTCCAAAGCTTTAAATAGCTTTTTCTCCCTATAACAATTTTTGTGCTTCAGGGTAAACCTTTTGCAGTAAATATTGATGAACAAATTTGAAATTTTCAGAATATGTAGAATATGACATGTTGATCACACTCATATATAAAAGTATATGATTTTTTCTTTGTAATTATTAGTAATATGAAAGGTTAGAGTCAGACTGAAAAATTCAATACCATATTTGGGATTTGAACCACGGATCTTCTGGTCTCCGTCCAGCCGCTCTAAGCCATTGAGCTACTATGGCCAACGTGCCAACATGACATTAAATTCACCAACTGACTCGTGTTTTTCCCGGTAAACCACAAGGAGTTCTCATGAACATATGAGACAGCTACCTTAATGGCGGCTTACTATGTTGTAAGTACTTTAAGGCCCGGGCTTTATAGTTCGGACCACTATTAGGTTCAATTAATGGAAATTAATTGTTCTTTCACACTAGCCGTGTGTAGGATGCACTGTGAAAGGTTAGAACCAGACTGAGAAATTCAATACCGTAGCTGGAATTTGAAGCACGGATTTTCTGGTCTCCGTCCAGCACCTTTCACAGTGCGTCCTACACACGGCTAGTGCGAAAGAACAATTCATTTCCATTAATTGAACCTAATAGTGGTCCGAACTATAAAGTCCGGCCCTTAAAGTACTTACAGCAAGTAAGTAATTTCATGTTGGCACGTTGGCCATAGTAGCTCAATAGTTTAGAGTGGCTGGACGGAGACCAGAAGATCTGTGGTTCAAATCCCAGCTATGGTATTGAATTTTTCAGTCTGGATCTAACCTTTCACAATGCGTCCTACACACGGTGTGAAAGAACAATTAATTTTCAATTTTTAGCAATATTTCTTATTATTGCATTATAAAGAGAAAAAATTATATTTCTAATAAATATTAATATTTTGGAAAAATAATGCACAGTTTTATTGCACAGGCATTGCAAAACTAACATACCAAATTTCAGAACCTCTAATTTAATTCTAAACTCCAAAATGTATACTCCTTTTTACTATAAAACATGATGAATAATTTTTAGTTTCAAAACTATTTAAAATAGAGCAATGAAACGTATACCAACAGTATATCCTGGGAAGTGTAACTTAATCTACAAATTTCATTAAAATTGTTTAATTAGGGAAGAAAATACATTTGGTCTGTCCCCTTGATTTCTATTTTATTACATTAGTATTTTGCGAAGAGTATTTAATTGCAAATGATTGGATTCCAGAAGCTTCCTGCCTATGACGCAAGCCAAATGTTTTTATGTTGCTCTACTACTGTTGTCAATTGTACTAAAAAGTGGAAGATTTAAAATGAGGAACGAAGAGTATTCATGATGACGCTGGTAATGGGGACGAAGAGAGGAGAGAAGGAAACATTCAAACTGATGGAAAATAAGCACAAAACCTTAGGACTATCTTCAAAAATATTAGCAGTTATGCGTAAAGAATGGCGTTGTTTAGGATAATCTAATAATAATTTCAGGAAACAAAAACCAGGAAGAATGAAACGGTGCCGCTCTTTATGGACATTGCACCAATAAAACTGTTCCCCAGTGTTTGAGTTTACATGTACAGAAATAAAGGGAACCGCAATTTCTTCCTTGTACTTTTTTATGACTTGTGTAAAGAAAATGTAAACTAGTAAGGAGAACCGCAGATGCCGCTATCTTTAGATGTGGTTACAAATACATTCAGCACGTACCCTCTCTATATGCAAGTGCTTTATGAAGCTGATGTTTTTGTTTCAGTTAGTACACCGCACAGTAAACAAGGAAGTACTTTTAAAAGCATTCACACGAGCCAGAGAGAAGTTACAGGTCAGACAGCTTTAGTTCCTAATAAAAAGAATGGATAAATTATGGTGGAGGGTGGGCTAATGCAGTTTCACTTTTAGTGAATTTGTTGGGCATAGAAATAAACCTAACGGAAAGAATCATTTCTTCCACACTAGCCGTGTGTAGGCTAAGGTTTGAATGAGTAGAGCCAGACTGAAAATTTCAATGTCGTAGCTGGGATTTGAACCACGGGTCTCCCGCTCTCCGTGCGGTTGCTCTAACCAACTGAGCTACTATGGCCAACATGACAACATGACATTAAATTCTCTAACTGATTGGTATGTACCCCAGTAGACCACTAGGAGTTCTCATATGTTATGAGACACGTGCCTTTTGTCAGTACTTAACCAACTTAGCTACTATGACCAACATGCCAACATGACAATAAATTCTCCAACTGGCTCATATGTTCCCCAGTAGACCACTCCCAAATGGGCCTACTCCGGTAGGTACGGGAATTGGCGCTCCTGGGATCCCGAGACAAATCTCTCGATTGTGTGCCTCTGAGTGGTGAGAGAGCTAATGAGAAACGCCCAAACAAGGTCCACATCCGTGTTTGAACCTAATCTAAGTTCAAAAAAGTACATTAAACCAAATTCAGAGTAAAGCGAATGCAAAGTCAAAGAGAAGCCTGAGTGGAGCCAGAACAAAGCGAGAGCAAAGCCAGAGCGAAGCCAGAGCGCAGCCGGAGCCAAGCCAGAACCAAGCCAAAGTTAAGGTGTAGAACGTAGTGAGTGTGAGGCCGGAGCAGGACACAAGCGGGGCCAGAACCTAGCAAGAGCCAAGCCAGAACGAAGACAGATCCAAGCAAGAGTATAGTTAAGGAATGTTAGAGTGAAGGCAGAGCGAAACAGGAACAAAGCCAGTGCGGGACCGTAGCTGGGACCGGAGCCTAGCCAGAGCGTAACCAGAGCGGAACTTGAGCGGAGCCAGAGCCAAGCCAGAGCGGGACCGGAATGGTGACCGCGGCCTAGCCAGAGCGAAGCCAGTGTTTAAGGTACAGAATAAAGTGTGAGGCTAGAGCGAAGCCTGAGCGAAGCCACAGCTCGACCGGAGGCCGGCCGGAACCTAGCCAGAGCAAAGTCAGAGCCAAGCTAGGGCAAAGTTAGAGGGATTTTAAAATGAAGTCTGAGTGAGGTTATGGTGAAGCGGGAGAGAAGCCAGAACGGAACCAGAGTGGAGCCAGAGCAGAGCTAGAGCAGAGAAATGGTGAAGTCAGAATGAAGCTAAAGCAAACCCAAAGCGGAGCTGGAGGAAAACTAGTGCAAAGCTAATGTAAGGCCAAAGCAAAGCCAAAGTGGAGCTAGAGCAAAGTGAAGGCAAAGCCACAGCAGAGTCAAAGGAAAGTTAAAGATAAGTTATGTGAAAGGAATAATTGTAAAGTAAAATACAGTTTTTTAAAAGGACGCTAATGACCATCGAGTTGAGCGCCCCTAAATTTTAATCATCATCATCAGTAGACCACTAGGAGTTCTCATGTGCTATGAGCCACGTACCTTTTGTCAGTACTTAACCAACTAGCTACTATGGCCAACATGCCAACATGACATTAAATTCTCCAACTGACTCATAGGTTCCCCGGTAGACCACTAGGAGTTCTCATATGCTATGAGCCACGTACCTTTTGTGGCGACTTACTATGCTGTAAGTATTTAAGTCCCAAGCTTCATATTTAAACCGCTATGTGTTTCATGTAAACTGGTTGAAATAATCATTTCTTCCACACTAGCCGTGTGTAGGCTAAGGTTTGAATGAGTACAGCCAAACTGAAAAATTCAATGTCATGTCATGTCCGCATGTTCGCCATAGTGGCTCAGTTGGTTAAATACTTACAAGAGGTGCGTGATAACTCCTAGTGGTTTACCAGGGAACATATGAGTCAGTTGGAGAATTTAATGTCATGTCGGCATGTTGGCCATAGTAGCTCAGTGGTTTATATCAACCGCACGGAGAGCGGGAGATCCGTGGTTCAAATCCCGGCTATGAGATTTAATCTTTCAGTCTGGTTCTACTTATTCAGATAAACCTAATATTAATCCTTTGGCAGTATAACGATTAAGTTACCAAATTTAATTGTCGAAAATATTTAAGTTCATATGATGAAGATTATGATTTAGAACACAACGCATCTTTATGTCAAAATATTTATGGTGTTCTTTTTTTTGGGCAGAAGGAGTATCTCTACCGTGCAGAACTATAACTTATCGTTTTACTTTGTGGTGCATCTTTTAAGTCTCGATAGCTTCTCTTCTTATCCGACCTAAAACCTCAGTTGCTCTTTTATACTCAGTACCATCATTCCTTTTAATTTTCCTTCAATGGCATCCAGCAGAATTCTTCCTCTCTTGACTTGTCCTAACCACGGTTCAAATCCCGGCCGTGGTATTGAAATTTTAAAGTTGACTCTATCTAAAACCTTAGCCTATATACGGCTGGTGTGAACAAAAGATTAATTTCCATCATTTAACTAAAATAATAAGAGTTAAATGATGAAGCTTGGGACTCAAGCACTTACGATAGTAAGTCGCCACAAACGGTGTATCTCGAATGCGAAAGCCCCTAGTGGTTTACCTGGAAGATATATGAGTCAAATGGAGAATTTAATGTCGTTACGGAAAGTTGGCCATGGTAGCTCAAGTGGTTGGAGCGATTGGACGGAAACCAGGAGATCCGTGGTTGAAATCCCGGCCGTGGTATTTAATTTTTCATGTTGACTCTATCTATGTTTACAGAACTTTAAAATAGTTTATAAACAAAACAAAAATACACCTTTCTTCCACTTCTAACATACGTAATGGCGCTGGGTAATAGAGCAAGGAAAAAGTAAATGTACAGATATGAGGCTAAGATATCACATACACAATACTAAGATGTGAGAGCAATTAAACATTGTACCTAAAACTGAAAACAATGAAACTCAGTCACGCACTAACCGTGTATGTAAAAATGCGATACAAACATTTGAATACATATTATATGACTGACTTTTCGAAAATCATCCTTTTTCTGAATTGGCTTTTTCATTATTACAAGTTTATTAAAATTTAAATGTTTGCTCCAGGTTAAAGGAATGGATTTTTTAATCTAGTGTGGACCAGTAGCTGACAACAGTATTGGCGAGATAGTAGGCTCTTTCATCCTCCTGTAGTCCTGGATTAACCTTGACTCAATGAAGAGTGATTCTGTTTCTGCTATTTAGGGCGATTGTTTTTTTTTTCCTGAATTGAAACAGCCAGGGGATGGGCTGTCATTCTGTTTTGAGGTTATGTTGTTTCTCTAACATTACGAAACTGGCAGGCCTGTTGTCTATACCGTGGGAAGAATAGAATCTCCTTACCAAAAGCGGCGGCCTGCCGCAGTTTCAAAAGTTACTGAATTCGTCATTATACATTATTCAGCTATGAAGAAGATTGAACACCCTCCTCCCAGTGCCAAGTTGTACTCTATGCTGCAAATAGGTAGACCGTAGTAATTCGGCGCTAACTGGGGCGCACGCTAGATGGAACACTCTTGAGCAGGGAAAACGAGTACACACGACCTCCTGAATGGTTCAAAGGTTACTACGGAGTCAACCGTTCCATGACAACCGTTCCCAAAGTGGCCTGAGCCTGCCAAACCGACTGCCGGCCTCACGCACACATACGCAAGCCAGAGGAGGACGATCATCCCACCGATTCACAGACATGCGGCCAGCATCTCGATACCCCCAGCCGGAAAGTTAGCGTTCTAGACCAGTGTTCGCTGCCTAGCGCCGCTCCTCAATTTTCTCACGATGCTGAGTGTGCACCAATCCTGTACCCGGGGATTCCGCACTCCCTAGATGTGGGATCGATCCCAGGTGCATTCCGGAAGCCGGGAGTCAAAGCAGAGCTCTAGCCCACCAAGTCACGGCACAGGATACGTTTCATCCAAGGTAGCCAAAGCAATTACACATTTGAAACCATGAGTCACGAATCACGTGTGTATGAATATATACACAACACTATGGTCAGCAAGGTCGATATGGTCGTTTGGATCACTTCCGGTGTGATCCACGTGCGCTGTATCTCATAATGTATCTACGAAGAGAACTGTTGGTGTTGCATGCTGTAGTAGGAGGTCAGGCGGGCGTGATTAATATGCATCAGATGTGAACATGTCTTGCTGTATCCGAGGACCCCTGTCTGGGTTTCGCAAATTGCGTAACGGATTTACCTGACAAGGAACATGCCGGGGGAATTCCAAAGGCTGCAACAGCTTGGGCAGGCTATCGATGTCATGGGAAACTCTTGTCACTTGCACTGTTTCATAAATAACCTGAATCGTGTCTCACTTTCCGTGAAAGGCCCCTCCCAAATCCACTGTTATTGTAATAGGTCAATTGTTTCGTTAGTCATCGTTAACATTTGTTCTGTTTGGTTTTCGTATGAGACAAGGCACTTAAGAGACAATCAGGTGGCAAAGGTTCCCCCATGTTTTGTATGTTTACTTTTATGTAGTCCTTAAAACAGGAATTATCTCTTTAATTCTCTATAAGTGTTACCATTTTTAAAGTGATACTGCAATTGCAATTTTGTACTTTGAATTCTGCACCACTTCATAGACACTTCCTACAACTAGTCTTATCCACATTTGTAGGAGAATTTTAACTTTAGAAAGTTGTACCATTTTAAACATGCAACTTCGAGTGTCCAAGCCATGTATTTTTCCTCCCTTTGCCCCATGGAATATATGCAAGTTTTTTTAAGTTCTTTCTGTAAACAAGCGTTTAAGTGAATGACATTTTATGACATAACCATTTTTCTCAGATTAAAATGAAGCTAAATTAAATCTCATGATGATATAAAGAATATTTAAAGTTATTTGTGGATCTAACTTGGCGTTAACACTACTTTAAAAGCTTGCATGTTAATACATTTTTTTTTGAGAATCTTAATTACATCCCCCGAATGTCTTGTCCCATCATTTTATTTACATTATTTCATCTGATGGCCTCTTACAGAGTTGAAGTGTCATGCGATTGTCTGGGCCGTACATGGCAGGACGATATGCTCAGTAAAGCTATTTCTCCTCCGGTAGTACAGTTGCCGGTCTCGAACCCGGTCTCGTGGTCGGACTGTTTCCAAACCACATTAGGGTAGGATGTCTGTTTTCCTGGCCTGCCAATGGAAGTTTCTTAGTAAAATGTACGAAACCTGCCCTCTGCACTGTCATGGCTCCTTAGAACGACCACCGTCTGTCTTCTCTCGCCTCATCCTTCCTCCACGGGGATGCCCCACTTGGGGACATAGGCTCAATGCCAAGTCCCCTCCGAAATAATACAGCTCCAGAAAAATATATTAATTAATATAGAAAATTATTGTATGAAAGTACACCAGTCAACTTAAGAATATCTCATAAATGATTTCTAATAAAGTGGGACTTATATTTCCTAGATTGAATATTTATAGAATGTTTATATCTCCTTAAGAAACAGAATGACTTATTATGTTCACTCTCTAATGTGTGGCCAGTCAAAAACCTTCCTTTGCCTTCCAACATTTCAAGTCAACTTTCTGGATTGCATATAATTTGGATAATTATATTGCACTATACTTTTTGTTAGAAAACATTCTAAATACTGAACCACTTAAATAAAAAGCGTTTTCCGTTGAGGAAAAAAGCATATGCACATTTTGTTTTAAAATATAATTTATAAATTAATTTTACATAATTCCTGCACAAATTTTAATCAAATAGAGTAATCAAAATAAACTAAGTAACATTATTGGTGAAGTGAAACTATAAGTTAAATGAATTGTGCATTTTAATTTGTCATTGTTAGATGTTTTATGCAATTAACCCTTTTCTTTCTTTATTTGATAGTAAATTAATAATTTAAAGACTTGTTTAGAAAAATTATTTACATATATTTAAATTAAACTGTCAGCTGTCTACAAAAATATTTTTCACTTACTTTTTTCTCAATTTTGTTTTGTGCAGAAAATTTCTCTTTTTCACAACCGTAAAACAATGGTTTCATTATTACTGCATAATTTGTTCTTTTAGGTGCTAAAGCAAGCACCCAGGCAAAATGCAAATCATTTTAAATCCCAAATTTCCAATAAAATAAATATATGGTTTTAACTTGCACTTTACAGGAAAAATACCAGAAATAACACGTTCAAAACATATACACGAGATAAACAATAGACAAATAAATTACGATTATATTGAAGATTTTAATCCTGATTTTGATGGCTCAAAATATATGAAAAAATAATCTGTAGAAAGACTATAACATTTTTTAAAAATTGCAATGGTTATAAAAATTATGCAGCTAGCTGCTCTAATATTTCGAAACTGGATATAGTTAATAACCGAACACGTGGTTGCATTATTACCCTCGTCCAGTCCTGAGATAAGGGGTTTGATTTACTTCAACTATGAGACACCAGTCGGCAGAACTTCGAACTTGAGGCTTCTAGATGGCAAGGTAAATATATAAGTAAACACATTATGGGCTACAAAGGATCTAAATATAATCACTTATAATTCCATGAACCAGACCACTGAACCCCAAAAAGTAAAAACAAAAGAAGTATGTTTGTGTGGATAATCTAAATGGTTATTTTAGTGTCTTCACATTTTAAACAAAGGAATGATGAGTAGTTCCCTGCTGCTGTCAAGTTGACAGCACCTGTTCAGAGAACAAAACATAACATAGTTTAGAGGTGACAGTGCAGTGCCGTGATCTTTTTGTCATTGCCTTTGTACACAAATTATACACACTGTAGGGAGTAAAGATAAACAATCTTCGTTTAACACTGTTCCTATATATCTTTAAATGAAGGTTCTTCTGCTAAAATAGAGCTCAAACTAAGTGGCACTTAGTTATCCACCGTATATGATTACCGTTATATGAGCTCTTGGAGAGAAAATTTGATAAATATGAATTTGAAAAACAAATATGAGCAATCATTAATACATTATTTGCAACTTCATTTGTAATATTTATTCTAAGTCATTAGGTATATGCAGTTTAATTACGATTCTTATTTTTTCCGCTTATCCATGACAGAGTAATTATTGCATTTTGTTCAACGTTCTCTTCCGTTATTTCGTTGGAAATGCACATTTTAAGTTCTGAAGAATCTGAAGAAAGGTTATTTTACAAATGTTTCAGTCACGTGACTTAAAATTGAAGAGCTGCATATATACGAAATTAAATACTTAAGTCATTCATATTTCAATAAAGTTTAGGGCAATATTTTCAAAGATATTCCCCAATATATAGCCCGTGGCATAGTGGACTGGAGCGCTATACTCTGGTTCCCTGCCACGGAATACAGTCGTGTTCGATCTCATCTCTGGGTTTGCGGATTATTAGTCCCCGGTATATGACCGGTGCCCGCTCGGCATCAATATGAATTTGTTCGGCTGCAAAAGGTAGCGAATCCCCGGTCAAAGAATGCCGGCTGGCGATGCCGAGATGCTAATCACTCTCCTCCCGTATCGGTTGATCACCCACCTCTGTCTTGCGTATGTGGACATGAGAGGGAAAGTCGGGTTGGCAGACCCAGGCCAAAGTCGGGTTGTTATGTCGTTACTAACAGTAGAATTTCATATAGTTACAGGAAAAAGTTCTATTATAAGTATTACTTATAAGAGTTCAGCTGTCGTTTTTCTGAATATTGCACTTTCCGACTGAAAATACTGTGCACTGTTATGCTAAATACATAATACCTACCAGCAAATATAAGGGAACAAACCTATAAAATAATTTGAAAAGAGGAGCTATAATTATTTTACAGCTATGTTGGGTAGCTTAGTGGCTATGTAAGTGTACGGCGAAGAGTTGTATTATAGTCAAATTGATCGAGTTTGTTACGTGTTGGAATCAAAATAATTAATTCTCTATGATAATTATGAAATTTTTGTGAAATCATAATAGCATAATGGTTTATAATTGGGCTGTTCAATCACCATATCATAAATGCATACTGCTCTATTGCAAATATGTGTTAATTATACTCCAGTGTAGCACAACTGGTCTTTTACAATTGTTTTTTTTTTTTTTTTGTGGTAGTGGTGTTGGCAGGAGAGCAGTCTTCTTAGCTAGTACCGATCTTGCCGTTACACCATATTCAAGTCCGAATTCTTGCTAATTTATTTATATATATGTTATTATTATTATTATTATTATTATTATTATTATTATTATTATTATTATTATTATTATTATTATTATTATTATTATTATTATTATTATTATTATTATTATTATTATTATTATTATTATTATTATTATTATTATTATTATTATTATTATTATTATTATTATTATTATTATTATTATTATTATTATTATTATTATTATTATTATTATTATTATTATTATTATTATTATTATTATTATTATTATTATTATTATTATTATTATTATTATTATTATTATTATTATTATTATTATTATTATTATTATTATTATTATTATTATTATTATTATTATTATTATTATTATTATTATTATTATTATTATTATTATTATTATTATTATTATTATTATTATTATTATTATTATTATTATTATTATTATTATTATTATTATTATTATTATTATTATTATTATTATTATTATTATTATTATTATTATTATTATTATTATTATTATTATTATTATTATTATTATTATTATTATTATTATTATTATTATTATTATTATTATTATTATTATTATTATTATTATTATTATTATTATTATTATTATTATTATTATTATTATTATTATTATTATTATTATTATTATTATTATTATTATTATTATTATTATTATTATTATTATTATTATTATTATTATTATTATTGTTATTATTATTATTGTTATTGTTATTATTGTTATTGTTATTGTTGTTATTGTTATTGTTATTGTTATTGTTATTGTTATTATTGTTATTGTTATTATTGTTATTATTATTATTATTATTGTTATTATTATTATTATTATTATTATTATTATTATTATTATTATTATTATTATTATTATTATTATTATTATTATTATTATTATTATTATTATTATTATTATTATTATTATTATTATTATTATTATTATTATTATTATTATTATTATTATTATTATTATTATTATTATTATTATTATTATTATTATTATTATTATTATTATTATTATTATTATTATTATTATTATTATTATTATTATTATTATTATTATTATTATTATTATTATTATTATTATTATTATTATTATTATTATTATTATTATTATTATTATTATTATTATTATTATTATTATTATTATTATTATTATTATCATCATCATCATCATCATCATCATCATCATCATCATCATCATCATCATCAACTTTATCATTACTACTACTACTACTACTACTACTACTACTACTACTACTACTACTACTACTACTACTACTACTGGCTGCTGTTTTAGCTGTCTTTTTTTGTAAGTTACGTCCTCCAGCATTGTCATATTATACGACGAATGAAATGGCTGAAATGATGCTCAAATGGGTCCAGGTTCCATGGAGCTTGGAGTTACCCGACATTCATCTTGAAGGATAATGGAAAACCCCGGAAAAAACCTTATCCAGGTAACTCACCCTGACCGAAATTCGAACTCGAGACCTCTTGAACGTAAGACACGCTACCATCTACGCTACAGAGGCGGGCTGTCACTTGGTACCTTTACCTGTAATAGTTGGATATCTTAAAACAGGTAGCAACTCTTAGCAGCATGCTGCGATACTGCTGCATTTAAATCACCAGATAAATGAATGTAATAACTCTACCTCAATAAAAGCAATATTATCTATGCAATTAATCTAAACTGCAGCTACCTTTACACGGAATTTACTATTCTCTTGCGTTCCAGAATAGGACTTGAGGCATTTAAGCGCGGACTCATGTAATGCATCTCTCTTAGTGATAATCTTGACAAAGTTACATTAGTTCATACACAGAGGGAGATGATGCAGCTACTCGTACAAGGGTTAGCATTAATTAAGGTAAGTGAATTACCCTGAAATACGTAACATAACAAACATGACAGTAATGAGACTTAATGTAAATACCGAAGCGATATCCGAGTTCACAGCATAACGTAATTCCATTGTAAGCAATACCCAACCTTAGCTATATGCATTCATATAATTGAACTGTTCGCTCTACGGTGAAGCAAACCCTTTTTTCCAAGAAGGAGTCTAAGAACAGTAAACACGTTTACAGTAATAACTGAAGATCGCCAGGACAACTGCTTTTTTTCTCACATTTTAAACCTTCTTTGGACTTATACAAATATTTCAAAACCAAAATTAGGCAAATCGGTTCAGCCATTCTCGTGTTTTGTGAGACTAACAAACGTCAACTCATTTTATATACCTATATACAGGTTGTTCCAAAATGACACCGAACGATCATAGCCGTTGCGTAGTTTATAACCAAACTAGTCCAGATTTCGGTGTTGCATCTTCCAAGTTCGGTTAAGTATAATTTTATGCAGCATTAAGTACTACATGATTTTGTGACTAGGCAGCGCAGGAACCACTGGTGTGCGAACCTCAACTTTGTTATTGGGACGCACCGGCCAGAAAACAAAATCATTACTCCTTGCTTGTGAAAAGTTAGACAGTTGCAAGGTTGCTCTTCAGTGCAAAACTAGACATTCCGTCCTAACAGGGAAGATTTTGCACTTACTTAGATAGCAAATCCAAGCAATATGGAGCGCTATACGAACGCCGACATGACGGATATGGTTTTTATGGATGGAAGAGCAGAAGGGATTTCACAATTAATTTAGTTTCATTAAAAATATGAATTGTAAAAATAGGTACATCAATGATAATATTTATAAGTTCAACTTCAGAGCATTTTTTATGATCCTTATTGCACAGTACTTTCAATTACTTACTCTAAATATTAACAGCTTCCTTTACAGTTACAAATGCTTTAATTAGTATTATCAAACGCGTGAAACAAAACACTCGTCTCATTGCATAAGTCATTTAGCTTTGCTTAATTTATCTACAATTCTTGGATGTTGTTTTCTGTTCTGTTTATAATTTAATTCTTCCATCCTCAACCTCACTAACATTAACTTCACTCTAAAAGCCTGCCTCGGTATTGTGGTGGTAGCATGTCTGCCTCACGTTCAAAATGTCCCAAGTTCGAATCTCGGTCAATATGCGTTACCTGGATAATGTTTTTCCGGGGTTTTCCCTTACCCTGAAAGACGAATGTCGGGTAACTCTAAGCTCTATGGATCCTGGGCTCATTTGATCATCATTTCCACCGTTCCATTCATCGTCCGATATGACTTAACGTTGGAGGACGTAAATTAAAAACAATTCCTCTAAAAGGTATAAGTTGCATATGTCAATTAGCTATTTGCCATCATGGACTGCCCGCCTTGGTAGCGTAGATGGTAGCATGTCTGCCTCACGTTCAAGAGGTCCCGAGTTCGAATCTCGGCCAGGGTGAGTTACTTGAATAACGTTATTCCCGGGGTTTTCCTTTATCCTTAGAGACGAATGTCGGGTAGCTCTAAGCTCCATGGACCCTGGACACATTTGAGCATCATTTAACCCATTACATTCACTTCCGATATGACAACGTTGAAGGACCTAAACTTACACAAAAAAAAACATCATGGACTGCTATAACGAAATTTTGGAACATGTTAAACACTCATAAACAATAATTAAGCAATAGCTTCTTTATTGCGGTTTCATAAGCCAAAGAAATTCTTAATAGTAGCAGGCAAACTACTGTTGAGTATATCGATATGTTTACAGTTATAACAGGCGGCACGGCGTGTGACCTATACCTGCGTGAGGCACGCGTCGTTGTTCCTGACACTGCCTAATCCAGGCTCATTCTGGGGTATTTTGATGTGGCTTTATTGGCGACAAAATCTATCTATATGTGTCACATAGAACCTATATGTTCGTTCGGTGTTGTCTTTAAATATCCTGTATAGATAACCCAACCGCGGTATTATCAAAATGGAACTTTTGATGAATATTTTTCTCAGATAATTGGAGGAAGACAGAAAAACAACTTCTTGTAATTTCGTCCGTAGGTTGAAAGTAGTTGTAATATTTCAATATATCTTTTAAACTAGGTTTTATTATTGAATGCGACTTGAATGCATAACTTCAGATTAACCACGTTCTCCCTTTTATGACTTTTCCGCTGTACTCGTTTTTAAATATGATGCATCAAAAACAGATTTCGTTAACAGCCATGGTGAGTTGAGTCGCTGTAGGGCAGTTTATTTTATTTTTATTTTATTTCCCCTCGGGAATGGCTAAATTTAAATATGTTTTGTCGCTGCATTCTGCTTTTTTTTCTATTTTATGTAGCGTAGCAGATGATGGCCTCATGTGAAGCTGGCTACGTTGTTATGGAACCCTGCCGCATGATTTATCTGGTCGTCGAGAATTCGCGTTGGGCTTTGGATTTGTGCAGTGATCCATCCATCAGTCTATCCGTTCATTCAACCATCTATCCATCCATAAAAGCAGTAGGTCACGGGAAAAGTTTGCAGGCAGAAGCTCTTCCAGAACTCTGCATCTGATTTTAAATAATGATGGCTTAGCACTTCAAGGTACCACGTAGAAGAACTTTTCACATTTGCTTTTTCATATGCCATAGGAAATCAAATCGTACCTGAAAAACGCCAATATTTAAATCAGAGAGAAATGTGAATGAGGTTAGAAAAATATTTATGAACACTTTTCTTCCGTCTTTGACCCATTTGTATAAACATATTTTGGAAAACGTCCACATTTCACAACGTTAGAGTTAATGGAAGGCTACCTAGCGTTCAGCTTCAGAAGGTGACGAACGCCGTTAATGCAAGTGCTAAACATGTAAAACCATAATATTAAGAGGACAAAGTTGTATTTGTAGTGTTTGTTTATGTGTATATAGAACAGCCTCAAAATCCACTCTACTGATTTTCAGGACTCATTCATCACTGAGAGGCCAATTTCCCAATTCCTTTCTATGGAGAGGCTGTAATTTCCTAAAAGATTAAGTGCTTGTACTTGAATATGCACACATCATCATCATCATCATCATCATCATCATCATCATCATCATCATCATTACGGTATAAGCCATGTGGCCCGTTCCGACTTCAAGGAAATTGATCGGACCATCTCATTCGTGGCCTGCCAACATTTCTTCTACCTACAGGTTTATACTTGTATACATTTGGAGTGTACGGTCTTCAGTCATTCTCTGCACATGATCTTGCCATTTTTGCCTTATGCAATGATTGTTTCACTTAGACTCTGAATTTCCGATTCTATTCTATTCTAATATCTTCGTTTCTTTTCTTGTCTATGAGTCTATAACCTACCACCTGTCTCAGAAATTTCATCTCAGCAGCCTTCAGTTTCTTCTGTCGAGAGATAGTCAAGACCCAGTTTTCACACACATAAAGCAGGGCTGGGATCGCCATTAACAAAGTTTGACGATTTCAATTTTTAAAAGTTCTTGTTATTGGCTGCATGTTGTTTGGAATTTGTTTATTTTGTTTTGTATATCTCTATTACTGGTATATGACACAATATAGCCAAGATAATTAAAATAACTTTGTTGTTGGATGGGTTTATCATTTACCCAAATTTTTGCTCTCAGATGGTTCGTTCCTATAAAAACCATACTTTTGTTTTTTCATATGAAATTTGAAGATTATATTCTCTTTTAGTACTATTTAATTGATGTACAGCTCTTTGTAAGTTATCTTCCGTCTCCGCAATTAAAATCTGGCCATCAGCAAACAGCAATGTGTCAACATTTCTCCCCTTAATTTTAAAATATGTTCTGAGCTTAGTTTGCCATCGTACAACTGCGTCATTAATATATATATTAAATAGGGTAGGTGACAATGGACACCCCTGTCTCAGTCATAAATTAATATCTACTAGGTTATCTTTTTCTATGGATTTCTCCAATTTAAATTCTGTATTTATATACATACTGTACTGTTCCTACTAAATGTTGAGGAAATCCATTTTTAATCATTATTTCCAATAGCAGATTTACTTTTACTTTATCAAAAGCTTTTACATGGTCTATAAATGCTATTAGAGTTGATAGATTATATTTTCGTCGTTTCTCTATAAACTGTGTTATTGTGAAAGTACAATCGTTGCAGGAAAGTCCTTTTCTAAAACTATTTTGTAAATCATGCAATTTAGTTTATGAGATTGGAGCAATTCTTTGTGTTATGATTTTTGCAGAGATCTTGAAACCTGAGTTCAAAAGATTAATTCCTCTATAATTGTCACATTCAGTTCGATCTCCCTTTTTAAAAATCGGACATGTCAATGCAGTATTCCATTCCTCTGGTAAATGCCCATTTTGCCAACATATACTGATATGCACACATTAAAGTTAAAGTAAAACATGCTTGCTCAAAAGGCTTTGATTTTTAGCTGAAAATTGGGTCTAAGAAATATTAAAACAGGTATCTCAATCCTAAACATTTATAGATATCAAAATATCTCTTGGCTGTATGTATGCTGAAACGGTTAAGCACTGGTATCCTATGCTTGTGGTATATTTTAAAAGCTTTTGTATTATATGAAAACTATACAGATTTCACGCAATGAAATGCCTACAGGAGAAAATAGGAGGTTAGACGTTTTGAAATGCCAAAGCCAACACTGTAGTTATTTAAAAAACATTATTCGAATCTTCCCATTAATATTTGCGTCATCAAAGCTCTAATACAGCCGAAGCAATATATCCAAAGCTTTTAAACCTGTAAGGGAAAGCTTAAAGAATTTATAGTCTCCTAATTTTGCACATATTCTTCCGTGAACATCAGAAAATTTTTCATCTGTTACTTTTAGATCATTTAAAATAATTTGATTATTAACGGAGGAGAAGTATAAATTGAATAAAATTAAATAGTGCTTCGAGTGTTAAATGCTACAGTATTTGGTGGCTGGTGAGTTTAATTATAAAATGAAATATGAGGCATGTTTTTACTGACCGTTACCTAAACCGAAAAAATAAGCACAGTTAATTTGAATGTAATATTGCAATGAAACTGTCGTATGCTTAGATAAACATAGGAGTTAAAAACAAGAACAGTGCATATTTTATTTAATCCTTTAAATTAGTGAAGTACTCATTTTGGCCCTGTACTCAATTTTGGGACCTGTATTTCTTATCATCTATGTTAATGACCTTCCGTTTCCATTTGTAGCAAAAGCCTTACTTCATATTTTTATGCTGATGATTTAGCTATTAATTTTTATGATAAAGCTGAAAACACATTAAAACTTAAATTACGTATTGTAACTTCAATGGTTAATGATTGGTGTAACGCGAACAATCTTAGTATAAACACAGGTAAAACCACTGACATTCAGTATAATTTTAACACTGGTGGTTCTGGTTCATCTAAAAAAAAATTATGTATTTATATCGATTCAGACCTTGGCTGGTCAACATATATCAATTATATATAAAAAAAAGATTACATCTGGAATTTTCATGTTGAGAATTTTAAGGAACAGTGTTAACAAGGACGTTCTTAGGAAGGTTTACTATGCTCATATTTATTCGCATGCTAATTATGGTATATTTTTCTGGGGAAATCACTCTTTAACAGCTAAGATATTTATAATGCAAAGAAAGTCTCTTAGATTAATTTGTGGAGTTCATTCAAAAGAACGCTGTAAACCACTTTTTATTCATTTAGGTATTTGAACGTTGCCATCGATGTATGTGCTGAATTGTCTTTTATATGTTAAAGAAAATATTAATAGCTTTATGCTTTGCTCTAATATACATAAGTACTCAACACCTAACTGTTTGAATTTATATATATAAATAAATTTAGACACGTCTTAAAATTCAGAATAAATTCAGAAAAAATCGTTTCAATTAGATTCTACAATTTATTACCAAAAAGACTAGGAGACCTTCCTATTTTAAATCTTAAAAGGACTATACGCCATATTGTATTCTATAAATGACTTACATAATATGGCTTGGTAATTTTTAATTTATGACGTTGCTATATACTGTAAAGTTCACGGCAATAAAGGCTTACTATCTATCATCACATATTTAAAATACGCAGATCTAAGAAATGATGCGTCATGATTTATAGCTTTTATTAAACTAAACCAAACCAACATTCAGTGTGTAAAAATACAGAACAACATAAATGTCTGGAACATGAAAAAGAAAATGCAACACATGCCTTGTAGGGTTTACTGTACCGAGTCATATCCAACAGAAATTATTATTTATGTAAAGTTAAACGATAAGCTTGCAGTCATTAAAGTTTAAAATACAAAGACGAATTTGCATTTCTATTTGCATCACCCTTTGTAGAATAATCTCTCCTAGAATTAAGTTCCCGGTTGAGATAAAAAGTATTAGTTGGAGCTGAAAACTAATTTCTATTTTTCACGAGGTGGTAACCTTGAATCAAGAGAAACATGGTGTTGTTTAAGAAATGACTTTATTTCTATTCTTCTCTCCATATGATTTATATTTATCAAGTAAATATAAAATGCAGTATTTGCACTTTTAAGTAAAACCTGTAGGCATCTCTTATTGAGAAGAACAAGATTATTGAATACTTTTTAAAATAACTTAAAATGTATCTTTCTTCCTTAGCTTCGTTTCGTATTAGATAATATCACGTATTATCTTCTTAGCGTCTTTTGCACATTTACAGAATAACATTTGTATGCACATTTCAAAAACACGTCATAACATTCTGCTTCCCTTTTGGAGAAGAACAAAGATTATTGATTTGCATTGCCTTAACGACAAACGCCCCACATATATATTTCACATTCATAACTCACTCTATATTACAGGTCTTTCTTTCACGCATTGATTGATCTCATTGACGTCACGAACAGTTCTTATAGTTTATAATGATTTCTTCTCGAAATTGCTTTTTAAATAATTTTAAAATAACAAATATGAAATATAATAATAATGTTTTGGGATTTCAAATAATTAACAACTGTTTCAACATTCTTATCCTTTAAGGATACCATTCTGTTTAAAATCCTAATATCTACAAATTTGCTTGGATTGACTTGAAACTTTAACACAACTCTGTAGTTGTTCACAGACAAATATTCAGACCTTTTTCTAAAATAGTTGTGGTGATATTCATATATTTATAGTGTTTTATTTTCATTTAATTAAACTGTTCCAGTTGATGCAATCTTAGTTTCAGAAAAATAATAATTCGTGGTTGTACTCATAATTTATTTATTAATAATGAGATGAAATTTTAATCTATCCCCTGGTTTATGATACAAAATTATTCAATTCTCCCTTTATTAACTTTTAATTTGCTTGTGCAATGTGTGCTTTGTTATTTAATTGCACTTAATTGCACAAATACTGGTAACATAACAAGATCATCTTATCAATTTCCTTTGGTACTGTTTTTAACCACGCAAAAAAAAATCAGGCTTCTAGTTTGAATGCTGCACCGTATGGAGAAATTTATATTCTGAAAGGCGCTGAAAATTAAATAAAAACACCAGAAAATCACCAAAATAGTTGATATAAAGTACTGTGCCCACTTACGTGACCCTCTTAAATACTCATATGCAATAATTTTTAAAGGGTTGAAGGGCATTAAAAATAATAAGAAATTGAAGTACAAGGATTACTCTACTTAACTAGATCAAAAAATTGTAATGTTTTGCACTTGTCCAATTTTCATAATGGGGTATCCTTAAGTAAAATTTTAAGTGGAACCTTTTCATCAATTTCTTAAAAGATAAGTCAAAGTTGTGACAATTATGTACCAAACTTGGTTCATATGTGTAAGTGTAATTGTTAAATCTATACCAATATAAGATTCCACTTCTATCAATTAATGAAATATTTTTGATTAAATGTTTTATTTTCTTGAAATAGCTATGACATTTTTGATGAAAATGCCAAACCTATACTTACTAAAGAAGTTTGCAAGACATAAAAGCTCGCCACTGTGGCGTAGGTGGTAGCATGTCTGCCTCATGTTCAAGAAAGAGATCCCGAGTTCAAATCTCGGTCAAGGAGAGTAAATCTAAATCTCTAAATAAGGATTTTCCAAGGGCTTTGCATTATCCTGAAAGATGAATTTCAGGTAACTCAAAGCGCTGTGGATCCTAGGCTCATATGAGTACTGTTTCATCCATTTTATTCATCGACCGATATGAACACGTTGGAGCACGTAAATTAGAACAAAAAATAAAAAAGATGAAGACGTACCGCACCAATTTAGTGCTGCTTAATAGCTTTTTTTGGGAGCACACATCATTTTACAGATATCCCTTGTTGGTAGTTCGAATGTTCCATGAGTCGGTCTGGGTGGTTCAGTTGACCTGCTGAACACAATTTATGTGTTAAAATCCATCCTAGATCGATAGTTTATAAGTGTGCTTAAAATCAACCGCCTCAGGTCAGTACATTTACTGGCATATAACTTCTAAGGGACAAGATTTCGGAACTCTGATATGATGACAGCTGATATGATCCCGATATTTGCTAGCGTCATTGATGACCAAAATATATATTTATTATTTGAGATTTCGACACTTCGGCATTCTTCTGAACTCCTGTCATTTCCACTTGTGTCTCGCAATTCCACTGAAAGAACATGGAATTCTAAGGCCAGTATACAGAAAGCAGTTCGTGAACATTTGTTTATTGCTACTCAGTTTTTCATCATTGTATAATCATCATTATCATCGTCATCATCAACTCTTCGTGGTTTGGGTGAATTCTTCTGTTCCGGCTTCGTATTTCCTCCAATCTGCTTACTAGCATTCTTATTGTTCTAGAATCAGAAGATTTATATGACTAATGGAATGCGAGAGTTATCCATTCTTTGGAAATGACTTTTTAACTGTTCTCTGTTTATTTGTATCTTTTCTTTAAACAAAAATATATCTAATTTCTTCTTTATTTTTTTTAAATTTCGAATATACCGTACCTTGTGCATCCTTTTCTGATCTCAGATTTTTTTTTTTTTTTTTTTTTTTTTTAGTTTACGTCCTCCAACGTTAAGCCATATCGGACTGTGAATGAATTGGGTGAAATAATGCTCAAATGAGTCCGGGGTCCATTGAGCTTAGAGTTACCCGGCATTCGTCTTGAAGGATAAGGGAAAAACCCGGAAAAAAACCTTATCCAGGTAATTCACCCTGAGCGAGCTTCGTACTCGGAACCTCTTGAACGTGAGGTAGGCACGCTACCATCTACGCTACCGAGGCGGGCGTTCTGATCTCAGATATTACAGTTTTACACATCTGATGTTTCTGTTCAAGGGGTTAGGATTGGGATTTCATTACGGAGGGGACTCGGTACATAGGCCACCATGCTGGGCCCATTGTTCCTATGCCCCCATGTGGGGTCTCCCCCGAGAACAAGGATGAGGCGAAGGAGAGCCACCCAAAGAGCCACGACAGTACAGAGGGCATGGTCCCTGCATTTACTTGGATAAAGACCTCCCCGACAGGCCAGGACGACGTACCCGCTCCCCTGTAGCAGGATGGCAACGAGCCCAGCAGCCCAGCCCCAATGGTCCCAGGCAGGCGATCCGAGCCCCAAAGGTCCCTGGCTGATGATCCCGAAATGGTCCTAGCAGAGGACCGGCAACCAACCTACCGGAGGACAAAGTAGTTTTCCTCAGAGCATATCACCCTGTCATGCACCGCCGAGACACCCGCCGACACTTCCACCCTAAAAGAGACCACCAGATGAGAGATGATATGAAATTATAATATAGATGACATGGAGGGACCGGAAATACGGGGGATGTAATTAACCTACCCAGCATTTGCCTAGCGACCCGGGAAAACCCACGAATAGAACCCATAGTTAAGGTAGATCGGCAATGGGAATCGAACCCGGCCCCACAGATGAAACTGCCTGAGCCTTCCCGCTCGGTTTCTGTTCAAGGTACGAGCTATTATTCCACAAATATACTGAAATTTACTCATTTTATCACTTATTTCTTCGTGTTTGTTTTAAAGGTTATATTACAGCACAAGTAATTAAATTTTCTTTATTGTTCTAACACGTTATTTTTAAGGCTGTATTGCATCATTTTATTTGTTCTCCTCTAAATGTCATTATCTTTGACTTTTCTACTGATATATTTAAACTATAATCCTGGATCAATTTTTGAGATTTGTGCATACTTATTTACAGCTTATCCTATCTGTCTTATAATAGCACCATGTCATTTGAAAAGAGTAGAATGTTAAATACCATATTTTCACTCTGAATTATCACATACGTTTCTTTTAACCTTTTAAATATATTATAATCCTCTTCTATGCCTGCCACGGTAGCGTGGTGGTAGCACGTCTGCCTCACGTTCAAGAGGTCCCAAGTTTGAATCTCAGTCAGGGTGAGTTACCTGGATAAGGTTTTTTCCGAGGCTGAAAGAAGAATTGCGGGTAACTCTAAGCTCTATGGACCCTGGGCTCATTTCAGCATAATTTCCCCTACTCCATTCATCGTCCGATATGATTTAACGTTGGAGGACGTAAATTACAACAACAAAAAGTCCTCTTCTAAGTGAAATGTTTAATTTAGGGTTTTCTTTAAAGGATTATTTCGACTATAATGAAGCAGTTTGAAAAACAAGCGTTCTAAAGAATAGTGTGTATCCTACTAATAGACAGTTACGTGAGTGGGTCATCAAAATTTTAAATTTAAAGGTCCTGTTGATGTTGCCACAGTAAGAGGCCATTTCGCCATTTAGAAGTCTCATAAAATGCCATTGAAACCCTGGGGTTCTCTTGAATTACGTATATTTTGTGAGCGCTGAACGCCTAAGTTATCTTTCACATGATTGGATCATGGTGGAAAACTCCAATAAATGAAAATACTAAGTGTGCAGCTAGTTACGACCCTATAAAGGGAAGATGACCTCGGCGGGCCTTAAATCCCATGCAGCGAGGTTATAACATTGAAAGTGATGATGTCCAGCGGATGAAATGGTATCATACCCCACGCGATCGTATCGGGGTCACGACCTTGTCGATGTCCCCCCCACTCCCTCCTTAGGACACGGTAAGGCACACGGGGTATAAGTACCTCCATCACTTTCACCCTCAGATGTTGTTATTACGTGTGTGTGTTAGTGTGTGTACACGATGAAGTTGCTCAGCGTATTTTGTGGTGAGTTGTGGTTTTGTTAGATTTCTTGCTTCATGACGACTCTGTTAAATGATACAGGGGCCTGTTTCTAATTAAAAGCGTAAACTCTGGGACTGTGATGTTTCATAATTATTACGTACCTACGTACCCAACTATGGGTGTTCGCAATCTATGACGAGACTGCAGTTTAAGAAAAAGCTGAGGTATTGCACCCAGAGGACTTCTTCTGCTCTTGTGCAAAATATTCTTATAAATACTTAAACCTCTATCTACTTAACGTTAAATAAGATAAACATTTGCAACAAGTTATCTTATTGCTAACTTTTTTTAAGTACAAAGGGAACATGAAATACAAACACAATAAGCCCGCCTTGGTACCGAAGATGGTAGCGCCTCTGCTTCACGTTCGTGAGGTCCCGAGTTCGAATCTCTGTTAGGGTGAGTTGCCTGGATCAGATTTTACCGGGGTTTTCCCTTATCGTGATAGACGAATGTCCGGTAACTCTAAGCTCCATGGACCCCGGACTCATTTGAGCATCATTTCACCCACTTCATTCACCGTCCGATATGACTTAACGTTGCAGGACGTAAAATTTCTCTTTGCATATCCAAAAATAAAAGCAAATAATGACTTTCCAGAAGAAAAATTTGATAACTTTTCCGATAGCAAGGAATTACTCAGAAATAATTTAATCTCTAAAAATTAGTTCACATAAATGGTCTGCTCTGACGAGCTCTACGTTTCTTGTATAATTTCTTGTAAATTGCGTATCTTTTACGCTTTACGAGTTACACAAAAGTCATTAAGAGGATATGTCAAGAAAAAAATTAAAATATATGTATATTTCTTTTGTTATAAAGATAGCCTAAACATTTGGAGTCAAAATCGTAAGAGTCATTTCTGAGTACAAAAATTTCAAAGGCGTCTGTATAAAATTTACTTTTAGGAGAGGGATTTTCTTGAAAAAATTAATATCGCATCTTTGAGAAAACCAAAATACTAAATTGGATATTTATTGGGCACTTTTGAGTTAACCTGTTTGCAAGCACACACACAGATCTCTTTATAAAAGTAAATTTTTGGTTTCAGAGGTCTCAAAAAAGTATTTACTATGAAATGGTGATAACTAAGTTTTTTGGGACAATGTAGTACTCTCGCAACATATTACACACTTGATGGAGAAAATAAAACTCTAATTTCAATATTCGGAGACCTACAATTGATTACGATTACCAACTTATTCTCCCTTTGAATTCGGGTTGTAAAATATGTATACAAAATGGTCGTAGCTTATATAAACTAACCTCCTTTCCTCCTATTCCATTAGTGTACCTACTGAGATTAAGCACCCTTGAAGTTTTTCATTAAAATAAAATGGGAATTTAAATAATAATCATAGAAAGATGATTAGAACATATTAAAAATCAGCTAAATTCACAAAATCCTAATTTCAAACATTAATGGGCTAAAGTGTGTATTATTTATCAAGATTAGGAATATGAATTCTAAAATGTTCAATCACCGTTATTAATTGCTCCAGAAAGCTGTCACACTTAAGTTTTTAGAACGCCAATATACCATTCCATTTTAATGTTGCCGTTGTAGTGGCTGATAGCGCTAATTCTAACTGCGTTTGTTGCCACCCCTTGTAGCCATGGTCATTAGAGCCTATGCCTCTTAACGTCCCATCGTGTAGAGGGTCGCGGGTTCGAGTCCCGCCTTGGACATGGGTTTGTTGTGTATGTGTCTGTGTCTTGTGTGTATATCCCTTCGATGGCCAAATGAGTTCTTCCTCAATGGCCCCTCAAAAAAAACCTGTTTTTGTGGTTTCACAATTGACATGCTATTTTGCAACTCCGGAAGTACCAGGTTCGTCTCTCGGCCTGAGGAAGGTAATGCTTCTACGCCATCCTTCCTTGCTTCTGGAATATGAGTGAGTGCAGCTGTACATGTTTAAGTTTAATGTCTAAAAATAAAATCCAGCGTAAACACGCAGAAATATTCAAAATGGTAAAGTTATGAGACATCGTTTTAGGTGTGCAATTGTTCCGAAGACAAACATTTTACAGGTAACATAAATGGGGAGGGGGATTATTGATTCTGTACATAAATCTTACCTCTATGATAATCACATTAATATCTTTTGACTACGTAATTAAGTACGGGAAGTATTGATTCGATAAGAGGCAGAACCACATGTTTTGAGACTTTATGAATCCAAAAGAAGCATTCTTAGAAAAAGATGTGTCTGCATATGTGTATGCATTGCATATGTACTGCTGTCTGCCTGTTTGTAAAGGCATGCCTCAAAGTGAAAAGCTTGCTTAAATATTAATCATGATATTTAAGATTTAGTAATAAAATATCCTTCTGAAAGGTCATTTCCAGGGAAAATGTTTCAAAAATGGTATTCACTCAAAAGAGGCTATAACGATGTTGATTAGTCATATGTTTAAGGATAGGTGCATGACAAAAGTAAATGTACCCCATGAATTTTCAAAGGAAAAGTCTCTGATAATTCTTTCTGAATTACTTTTGTATAACTGGTAAGCTATTAGAGATACGCCCAATCTTACAACGTAAACAATGCAACTCTCATTATGTCAAACGAGACTTTTCATTTTTTGTCACCCATTTAATGTCAAATCATTTCTTTTTGGTTAACAATTTGTAACTTAATAGCTATTTGCAAATATAATATGACAATTTTGCAAATATTTGACTTGTTTAATGTGAATGAAATAGAATAATAGGAATTTGCAAGAGCAGTATATACAAGAGTAGAAAAATGCATGTAAGTCCAACACATCAGATTATTTTATAATTTATTTCTGCATATCTTTCGAATGATTCATTTGGATGATCATAAACAATTTAGATAATTAAGAGGGAATGTTTGTAAACTTTTGAGGAATTTGGATAGACATTTGAGATTCGGCGTAACTACACATTAGGTTAGTGTAATGCTTTACTATGTAAGCGATGTTTTATTTTGCAAGTAAACGTTTTCCAAATTGAGCCAGCTACAGTTATAACCCATAGGACAAATAGTATATTTAACCAAATTTGAACTTATAACTGAAAATAATGCTTATCGTACATACTTGGGTGTATTATTCTGTGTTTATTAAGCTATCATTATGTCAACATATTTGTTAAGAAATGCCACTAATGCGGAATCTATCACTATGTCTAGTTTCTAAGAAAATAATTATTTTATAAAACCTCGAAATGTTTTTAAAGATCTTGCCATAAAATTAAGGTGGAAACTCTAGTTATAGCCCTGATTTTCCTTCCAGTGTGTATTCAGTAATTTAGAACTTCAATTTATGCAAACAACTTCCAAAAAGCCTCATATTGTACAAAATTGTTTCGTTTTAAATTTATAAGGCACATTTATGAAAATCTTAACTGTAATAAAAGTGTATAAAACATAATTTTAAAGTCATAATGCAGTTAACACAGTACTTCTCATTCAAATATTATTACACTTTGAAGTTTGCGCTGAAAATATTTTGGAAAAAATATATAAATGAATCTTATTACAAAATAATATTTTATAATTTTCAGAATCTTTCAAAAATCCCTAAGCAGTCACATATTTTGAATTTTTCAAAAAATTATTAAAAATAATGAGTTGTTAAGCTCATATTAATCTAGTTACAAATTTAATATAATTCTCAAAACGCTGTAATAAAAATATAACAGATAAAGTAGATAGGTAAAATGAAAGCAAAATGCTGAAGAAAATTTGTTCACTACAATATAATGTACTAAAGGGCGCCGGGGTAGCGCGGTGGTTTCGTTCGCGGCTCCCGTTCTAAGGGTCCCGAGTTCGATTCCCGGCTCTGGGGTTGGCGATTTTAAGTCGGCCCTATCCACGCCTTCACCTCTGTCTAGCACACGTGAAGTATCCCCTATGCCCAACGTGGTTCGGAGTCCACGGTAAAAACTGTAGGTCCTCTCACCTCACCGCCATCTTCACTATCACCCTATCATCGGAGGTAATGGACACCGCCCTCTGGGTGCCTCCACCTGAGAAATGGGTCCGGTCATCACTTGGTGGGGTGAGGTTACCCCGAAGGCCAAGGTTGCCATGTGGGGAGTGTTAGTAACTAACTATATAATGTACTAATATACTTTTAAACTTATAAGAAAGTTTTAAATAAATTAATGTCGTTAATAACTCATAAATTGCTGAAAAATAAATTTTAAGGGTTCTAGCAAAAGATTTCATGTACTAATACACAAAGGCAGGTATTAGTTACCGTTTCTTTAAGAAAGATCAGATCTGTAGCAAGCTAGGCTTTAAGTGCGTGACTTAGAAAGCCTACTTGCAATGCAATTATGCTGCAGTATTAACAGAAAATTTGTATAGGGTGATGTTCTCACAATTATCTGATTTATACTTTGTTTATTAGGATTAGCATTAATAGTATTATATTTGTTTTAATCCGGAAATGTTTCAAGACAATTCTTAAGTGCGAATTGGAAACGATGGAGCCAAAAATTACTTCCTATTGCAGTGAAAGTGAAAGCTTTGAGAAGAAAGAAAAAGTTATTCATTCAGGCAACCTGCCCAGCAGGAGATTGGCGAACGGCCCAGCAGATAATGGGATGTAGGATCGCAGTGCTACTCGGAATTATACATTGTTTAAACATTTATCTGGAAATGCACTTCCATACATGCTCTCCATTAATAAATTCAAAACAACAATTAGATAATTAATATTGTCAAATTGTTTTATCGTACCGATGTGTTTTTAAGTACAATGACGTTTAAATACAGAAGGATATGTGCGGTAATGAAATATCCGTATGCAAAGTTAAAGTTAAGGTCCAAGAAGGATGCCTCAGGTGATTTCGCCTGTGGCACACATTTCGGAGGCCCGGGTTTGACCCACCTGACCCATGAGTTTGTTGTGGGTTTACTCGGGTCGCCAGGTGAATACTGGGTACATTCGGGATGCATCCCTCGAATTTCCTGTCCCTCCATTTCATCTCCATTATCATTTCATAACTTTCATCTAGTACTCTCAGGCTCAATGTGTTGGCGGGTGCATGGCAGGACGATACGCTCTGAGTGAACCAATTCCTCCTCAGCTAGAACGGTTGCTGGTCTCCGCACTCAAGTCTCATGGTGGGGCAGCTTCCGAATCCTGTAGGGTGATATGTCCCTTGTCCTAACCTGCTGGAGGAAGTTTCTCTCTAAGTAAAATGTAGGAATCCGGTCCTAAGCATTCTGATGGCTCCTTGGAACGGCCACTCTGCCTCCTCTCACCTCATCCTTCCTCCCCGGTGATACCCTAGTTGGGGGCAAAGGAAAAATAAACCAAGTGTGTTTTCAGTGCCAAATTCCCTCCGAAATAGTCCAGTTAATGTTAAGGGGTAGGATATACAGCAGAACACATCGCTTACTGCAATTCACATAGATCTATTACAGCTAATAATCCCCAGAAGGATGTGATGAAGCGAGGAAATAGCAGAAGGCCTCAGGTTCGCTACCAAGAAGGTTATAGAGACGCGCAGAAGTCCCTGACAAGTGCCCATAACTCATTCCAGCGTCACAACATCCTGCACAGTCAACAATGTTTGTATTCGGTGTCCTCTATCGTCACCCCAAATTGCCAAACTACGCCACCCAGCGCCGAGAACAGGATTTACAATACGCAATCAGCCGCGTAATCTGCACAGTACCGTCATACACTATTTGAAAGATAATAAGGACAAGAGAAAACCACAAAACCTGACGTCCGAATATGCAAATGACGATGATCGAAGGGGGTTTCTCGAAGGCCTCCCGAGCCACGTCGCTTGATATTAATGTGAAAATATGTTGCTATACTGTATGATATAGATTTATCTAACGTATAACTTCAGAAGATGCTATTACGGATATTTAAACTCTTGGCATTTACACAGTCTCGTGCCTGGTCTAATTTTGCCACTCAAGCACATATTTTCACTACTCTGTTCTTTATTTATATGAATTTCTTGGCACGTCTCCCTAATTAACTGAATCGTGTCATCAGCGGTGTGTGTTCTTCTTGCAAAGACATTATATTTAACAGGACCTCTAAAAAAGAAATTCTGAGGTATAACAGTTGAGCCCCTTTGACTTATTCACTTATTTGGGAAGTCTTTTACAGTTCATGCTTAGTGAGTATATTGTTATTTCTGGACATTAAATTAAAACCAAAATAATTGTGCAGAATCAAAAATATCAAGCCACTGGTTTGATGAAAGAATCAGAAATGGCCTTGTACTATATCATAGACTGTGTTGCGACGTAAGGGAAATTGTAACAATGAAAGAACAGATTTTGATTAAAAGGTATCACTATATCAATGGAATCGAAGCCAATTTTCCACTTTTAAATGGATGTCTTTCAGAAGTTATCAGTGGATGAGCTGGATGAGTTTACGGGGATAAACTGAGGGCATAAGTACAAAAATAACAAACTTTGAGTCAAAATTATAAACCGCTTTCTATGAATAGAGTCCAAATTCTTTGGAGATTAAAACGCTAGTCTGAAGGATACAAGATATGCAAGATGGATCAAGAAGTCGATCTAATTTGATGCAAAACGACAAATGAAACGGGGAGTCCGTAATATGACTGTGAACACTCTCAGTTCAACGCAGTGAACACTTTAACCAAAGGTTTATGCAACTGCATGAACTTGATATGATCTCAGTAAGATATCTAAGCTTATTTATAAAGGATGCAGGCGTTATGAAACACTAGAAAACAAAGGGGTGTTCAATGGATTACTGATGGTCGAGGGCCTTAGGGATACGATAGCACCGCTGCTAAACCTAACCTAAGGTAACCTTTTCTTGAGAAGGCTCACAGCATGTAACACTTGTTTGGAAACAGCCTGTGCTAAACAGTTTTTTATTTTAACAGAATATTGGTCTTGGAAGCCTATTCTATTGACCTTTACAAAAATTATACTTTGTTTATGGTAACACAAATGACTGAAGTGTCTACACGGTAAGGTTTGGGACTGATTAAACCCGCAACTGACTTCCTTGAACCACGTTATTTGGGGATTCACTCCGTGTCCTAGGTAAATCCTGATACCTACATTCCCCGCATTCCCTGTTCCTCAATTTATCTTCATTCTGCTCGGCTGTTTCTGCGTGTAAATTTCAGCGGGAGTCTCTACATTGCATGACAGGTAAAGTATTCCCTGTGAAACTCTATTCTCCTGATGGATATCTCCAATTCCTAGACCCCAGTGGAATTTATAATCCTGTAGGGGTAGAGGAGACAGGGAGTTTCAGTCTGTAAACTATATGGACCCCGCTCTCTGCTCTCATGCCTCCTAGGCCAGGAATCTGTTAACTTCTTCTCATCTCATCCCTCATCTTGGGGGACCGTCCCGTCAGGGAAATAGATAAAAAATCTCAGTAGATCGAAGTGCTAGCTCCTCCTTAAGATTCTTGTCGTACCTCATATCCTATTGCTGCCAAGGTCCACTTGCCCCTTGCCCCTTGCATCCTATTTAGTTTGCGTCTATGCCCCTAGTGAAGAGAAGCTCCTCGGGAGGGTTGTGGTGAGAGGATAATATGGGTGGCCGGACATAAGTGGCTACAGCAGAGGGCAAGTTCCATAACAACAAGATTTGAATTTCATAGTGCTGGCCTTTATAACCTCCTTCCCTCCTTCTGTAGGCTCACACATCCGCTGGTTGGTCCAGGACTAGCAGAACTCCCCAAATCCGGAGGTCAAAAATCTAGAGAGCTATTACCTGCTATGCACCCCGACACATGGAACCAAAGAAAAAAAAATGCCAATCAGATGAAAGATGAAATGAAGTGAGAAGTGAGAACATAATCATCCTTACCAACATCCACCTAGTGGCCCGAGGAAGAACTCGAGAAAAAACCCATATTCAGGCAGGCCAGTCACAAGAATCGAACTCAAAACTTCCTACAACGAAGGCCGAAGTAGGGGAGGGGATCAGTCCCCTTCAGCTGCCGTGGTGCGGATGCTGTGGACCCTTAGCACTCGTGTTACCTCACACGTTACTAATCCTTGTTTCACATAAGCTTGCCCCGTATCTCTTAACAGTCACGTTATCTAGTCCACTTTCATTGGGTGCTACTGTAGAATAGACCGTTCTGTGGTAAAAATTAGTTCGTTATTTAACATGGAGATATGTCTTTATATGTTAGAAGAGAATTGTCAAATTTATATTTTCGTAACTATTTGAATTAAATATATTACACGACGGAGTTGATTTATCTTAAATGCATGTTAATTCTTAAACGAAGTAAAGAAGAGGTTCCTTTGCTCTCAAGCACATGGCACGATAGCACGTGTTTTAGCGGTAGTGATGACATATTTGTTTATATGACTTTTATAACTGACCTTGGTTTGAACTGGATTAGTCATACAGGATGTTACAAAAAGGTACGGCCAAACTTTCAGGAAAAATTCCTCACACACAAAGAAAGAAAATATGTTATGCGGACATGTGTCCGGAAACGCTTAATTTCCATGTTAGAGCTTATTTTATTACTTGTCTTCAAATCACATTAATCATGGAATGGAAACACACGACAACAGAACGTACCAGCGTGACTTCAAACATTTTATTACAGGAAATGTTCAAAATGTCCTCCGTTAGCGAGGTTACATGCATCCATCCTCCGTCGCATGGAATCCCTGATGCGCTGATGCAACCCTGGAGAATGTTGTATTATATCACAGCCGTCCACAATACGAGCACGAAGAATCTCTACATTTGGTACCTGGGTTGTGTAGACAAGAGCTTTCAAATGCCCCCATAAATGAAAGTCAAGAGGGTTGAGGTCAGGAGAGCGCGTAGGCCATGGAATTGGTCCGCCTCTTCCAATCTATGGGTCACCGAATCTGTTGTTGAGAAGCGTACGAACACTTCGACTGAAATGTGCAGGAGCTCCATCGTGCATGAAACACAATGGGGTATTTTGACAATTGTCTGCACGAATGATTTCAAAATACATTTTAAGAGAAATACTAAAATGAGCTCTAACATGGAAATTTAGCGTTTCCGGTCACATGTCCACATAGCATATTTTATTTCTTTGTGCGTGAGGAATGTTTACTGAAAGTTTGGCCGTACCTTTTTGTAACATCCATTCGAAGGTGTGTTGTGCCAAGTGCGAGAGCTAAATTATTTTATTGATCGTTCATTGGGCGTGTACTTATTATATGTATAATAACAGAGTGTACCGCCAGTTTTTCGCTGAAGTATCGCAAGGGAAAACCTTTACAAAGCGGCGAAAAAAGAATTGTGGTGCATTCACAGAGAAGAATCCGTCTTTGTCAGTGAGAGAAGACGAACAGCTGTGCTCTGAACTTAAGGTGTGAGTGTTAGATCCGTAGGAACATCGCGACATGAAATTGAGACAACAGCAAAACTTACCACTCCAGCGGCGACATTGCTGTGTGGCGAAGACGTTATTTAAGGACAATCAGACTGTACCAGGATACAAATCGCAAAATATACTACCTTGACGAAACTTGGATGAATGAAGGACACACGACAAGTATGGCTTAACATGACTTTTAAGACCGAAAGACAAAAATTTTTGCAAGGTATGTGTGCTGGTTTTAAAAAAATCCCGGTGAAAAAGGCCTAAGTATTTCATTATAAACTTGTTTCAGTTTCATTACTCATTCATTCAGTTTCAACTTGCTCAGTTTCATTATAAACTTGTATTTTTGCATGCCTTCATATTGTTATTTGTATGATTTTATCTATCTTACTGGCAATTATTATGACGTTTACTGCAGGTTTAAATGTGACGGGAAGGCACCGCCTATGGTCTATGGTGCGAAAGCATTAGCCAATTAGAGGGAGTGGGACGGTAGTTGTACGCGGAGTAATACATCTCAGCGGGGCAAAGTTATATGAAACAGAGAGTAGAGGAATGGGAGTTGTTCGGCTTGGGTTGGACTCGAGGGGCAGTGTGTTCCCGACATCCGTGTGAGATGGGTACCTCCGGCCAGACCTCGGCCGCCAGTAGGGGATAGAGGGTTGCCTAAGGAGTCCCGGGTACCAGCCTGCAGAGCTAGTAGAAGGTGTGCTAGATCACCAGGGGTCCCCACCGAGGTAGGGTACTCTTTCCTACTGGGTTGACGCGCTTAATCGACGTATCTACTTCCACCCGTCTTGAATAGGGGAGAGGGGCTTTTTAGACTGAAGGTATTGTCCCCGAGGAAAGGGCCCCGGTTCATTTCGCTCCCGGGTTGGTAGAGGCCGGGGTCTTCGGTCTCTCGTTGTACAACCCCAACAACAGACTGAAGCTCATCATTAGTATGCCAGAATGGTATTATAAATTAGAGATGGATACAATTTACTATTTACGATATACAAAAATTAATAACTATGTGACAGCACATGTAAAACATTATTTTACTTTACTCGCAGAATTTATACACGTAAAATGAAGTTTCACTTTGAGCACTTGTATCTTAAATATTTTCAATCTCGTGCCTCTTACTGACATCGAAAGCACATGGTGTTTTAACGGGACACGTTTCAATGCCCCTACCTGTTTCGTAATTAAAGGAAAGCAAAAATAAGTACTACAAGTGGTTGTGATTTGTAATAGACATGACAGCCTTGACTTCTTTACTAGTGTCAAGTAGGATACGCATGCCAATTCACTTCCGATGACTCATGGGGAATGCCCAGTTACACCTATTTTGCTAGACTTCAAAGGTGAAACCTAAAATGAGTTTGTTTACACCCAAATCGTTATTGCAGCCAAATGTAGGCTAGATTTCTTCATCGATACATTAACGGTTACTTAGTTTCAAATATTTTGTAGAACGTAGGTGTTCAATGGGCGTAACAAGCAATTTTCGACGGTACTTGCGTCATGAAGTGGTTCCTAATTTTACTTCTACAGTAACTTGTATTTATAAACTAGATTCTCAGATTTTTTAATCTGACCTAAGAACATTATAGTGCTTTCAACATTGATAGAAGTGTTGCTAACTTTCCAATGACAAATTAGAAAGAAAATGTATTATAATCCTAGGTTTGTAAACATGCCATATTGGTGGAAATTAATCGTTCCTTCACACCAGCCGTATGTAGAGTAAGGTGTTGGACAGATAGAATCAAACTGAAAAAATCAATGCCATGGTTGGGATTTGAACCACGGATTTGCTGGTTTCAGTCCAGTCGCTCTTAACGATTGAGCTACCATGCCCAAGGGCCGTCATGAAATTAAATTCTCCAATTGACTTACATATTTCTCCGTTAAACCATTAGAGTCTCTCGCATCCGAGATACACTGTTCATGGCGACATACTACTGTAAGTACTTGAGTCCAAAGCTTCATCATTAAACTCTTCTTCTTCTTCTTCTTCTTCTTCTTCTTCTTCTTCTTCTTCTTCTACTACTACTTCTTCTTTACTCCATGGTTTGGGCATATCACCATTTCCGACTTCATAGATCTCTCCAGCGTTTCCTGGGTCGTCCTCTGTCCCTTCTTTCTTTTGGATTATAGTTTAGTACTACCTTTGCATATCTTCTTTCCTCCATTCTTAATATATGTTTATGCCAATGTTGCCTTCGTCCTGATGTTTTTGTTATGGATTGGTTCGATTTCTAATTCCTTTCTAATATCCTCATTTCTTATTTTGTCCAATATTGTACAACCTTTAAGACTTCTTAAAAATTTCATTTCTGCAGTCTGTATTTTATTTAAATCTTTTTGTGTTGGCCCCCAGGTTCAGCTTCCATATAGTAAAGTTGGAATAGCCATTACCTTATACATTTTCATTCTTGTATCCTTTCTCACTCTGTTTTCAAAAGTTCTTTGGATTGTCCCACATATTGCTCGGAATTTGTTTACTTTTTCTTCTAGATCAGCATTGTTTCTAATACTTATGTTACATCCTAAATATTTAAAACTCGATATTTGTTCTAAAATCCTATTTTCTAAAACAATTTTTGATCTTACATTATAAGTTCCTTTAAAAGCCATTATTTTTGTTTTTTCTTCTGATATTTTAAAATTATACATTTTGTACTACAGTATTTAGAATATACGTTGATTTTTGCAGTTGATTTTCATTCCGTTTAATCAATATTTGGTCATCCGCAAACAGCAGGGTATTAATATAAATATTTTCTTTTATTTTGATTCCTGGGTCTACTAAAATCTTCCATTCATTTAGGATATCGTCTATATATACTAAAAAGAGTAGGTGATAAGCTACACCCTTGTCCTACTCCAGTATTGGTAGAAATTTGTTCTGTTAACCTAACCCCAGTATCAATTCTTATAGTTGTATTTGTGTATGTCTTTTATTGCGTTAATAGTATGTGGTGGGTAACCCTTACTTTCTAATGTTTGCCACAGTTTTAAAATATCCATTCTATCAAATGCCTTTCCAGGTCAATGAATGCGATATGTGTTTCCAAATTCTTTTCATTAAACTTTTATTGCTTAAGTTAACTGATGGAAATTAATTGTTCGTTCACACTAGCCCGATATAGACTAACGTTTTGGATAGATAGAATCAAACTTAAAAATTCAATACCATGGCCGATGTTTGAAGCACGGTTCTCCTGGTTTAACTTAAGAGGGGACGTATGCAATTATTCAGGGTCTTACATAAATAACCATAACATCCAAAGTTTTCAAGTTAGAGAAGTGAAACTTAGTATACTCATTTATGATAATACAGTTAATATGCAATTTTTTTCCCATAATTTTTCATTGTTTGAAATTAATGCCACATATTTTTTCTATATGCAGAGATATTTACAAACTTAAGTACATTTTTTTTCAAAATTCACATATGCTATCTTTCTGAAATTTGGTATGTTATTTTAAAACGCACTAGAAATGAATTTGTTAGATTTAGATTTCTTATTGAAGCAGTATAGAATTTAAAAAATATGTTAATCATATGCATCCTTTAAAAAATAAAATAGTTTCATATATTTTGGATCATCACATTCCATCTGGAGCTTAATCTTAAATTTTAGAAACAACAAAATATTTATTGTGGCATCAGAAAGCTGTGTGCTAAATTGCATCACTGTAGATCAAGTACTTTGAGAGAAAAATGGGTTGAAGTTGTAGAAAGTGCAAGTTACGGGGAAAGACAATTAAAATACAATAAACATTATTCAGTTTTCATTTAAATTTTAAGTCAGAACTTCCCATATCCATAGTCTGTATCCTCATTCTGGTCTTCTTCAGCCTTTCTTTTTAAATTCCTCTTATGTCTTGCTTCTTTCTGCATTAATTCCATAGCTCTTTCTGCACCAGCGTTGCGAATGTTGTCGATTCTCTTCAAAATTGTTTCCATAAACACACCAGGTTGATACCCTAACTGATGCATAACTTTCTTTCTGCCAACATTCCCATCATTAAACACTATTGCAGCATCAAATGTAGCAATTTTCACCTTTATGGATGACACAAATGATGTTTTGGGACACCTTTTTCATATCAGACTGTTGAGGCTTTCATTTGGGTTTTGTCTCTCTCCATAGAGACATTTTTTAGCAAGTCTGGGTGTGCTAAGAATTAATAGATAAGCTTTGTAGATTCCAAGACAGCTGATGGAAGACTGTGTGTTGCTACTATGCAACACTAGGACATTTAATTTTTAAAGGTACATACAGACCACGTAAAGTCATAATATTTTGGTGTTTGATAGCTAACACTATATACTATTTTACAAAACAATAGATTGTTTGAACATTTTCGCGTAGTACCCCCTTAAATAATAAGAGTTTAATGATGAACGCCTGGAACTCAAGTACTTAAAATGTAAGTCGCCACAGACAGTGTATCTGAAATACAAGAGCCCCTAGTGGTTAACCGGGGAAATATACGAGTTAGTCGGAGAATTTAATGTCAGGACGGCACGTTGGCCATGGTAGCTCAACTGAAACCAGAAGATCCGTGTTTCAAATCCCGGCCATGGCATTGAATTTTTCAGTTTGGTTCTATACCGAATTGGTTCATTGTGGTCCGTGTGCCGTTAATGCAGTGAGTATTTTCCATATAAAACTATAGGAATATTGTGAAGCGGAATATTGATACTGGGATAACTAGACCAGAATATGAATGAAATACGTATTTTCCTTTTTAGTCCAATGAATTCGTTTGCCGCAATTTAAACTCTGCATGCATATAATTCTGCTATAGTAGCTTCAAGAGCAATTAGTCTAATATAACACCGTGAGTGATACAAATGCAACACATTATAGTATTTTAATCACAAATAACCTTAGGCTAAAACAAGTTACAAATAGGAACAAAGCTAATCAGTTCATAAGCACATGGATCCAAATAAATAAAACAAAAGTGCATATTTCAGACTCTTCTACTAACAAAACTTTCTGGCTAGCAGGATCATTTTGGTCTTGCAAAATGCATACATTAAAATGACTAAACAAATAACATAGAAAACAATAGGTATTATAGACTGCATTACAATGCTGTAATGCCATATCTCATATTGAGATGATGGGTGGTGTGTACTTTTGAAGGTTACGATCGTACATACAATAGGAAATTTGTGAAATTCTGTAGAGTCACTGAGCGAGATGGCTCAGGCGGTTTCGTCTGTGATCCGCATTCAGGAGGTCTGGGTTTGATTACACCGACCTTATCATTGGGGACTTTCGGATGGGTTAATTACATCGCCAGAACTTCCTGTCCCTCCATTTCATTTCCATTATCATTTTACATCATCTCTCCTTCAGAGTCTCTTTCAGGGTAGAAGTTTCGGCGGCTGTTTCGGTGAGGCATGGCAGCATGATATGTTCTGAGTAAAGCTTCCTCCTCCGGTAGGACGATCTCAGGGCTCCGGGCCCGGGCTGGTGGGACCGTTTCCAGGCCGCAGTCGGGTGAGCTGCCAGTTGTGCTGGCCTTCCGGGGAGTTTGTAACTGGTAATGGGTAAGCACACTGCCCTCTGCACACACCTTGGGAAACCGCCCTCTGTTTCCTGTCGCCTGATCCTTCCTCCCGGGGATGCCCGGTCCACTTTGGTCATAGAAGCAATATACCAACAACTGGAACTCCTTGCCGAGTCCCATCCGTACCGTAGTCGTGGAATAATAGTTTCTACATAATATATCAGCTATATATATATATATATATATATATATATATATATATATATATATTTGATCCCTTATTGCATTGGTTAATTATACTTTTGTCTATAAAACTGCAAGTAAGAGCATAGCTAGGGAAATATTCAGTCTTTAAATACATGAATAATTATTTTAAAATTATCAGTTACTCAAAAACAGAGGATAAAGCACATTTTCACAAAATCCCATGCTTGAGCTGGAACAGTAACCACAGTCTCCCATACAATTAAACCCCAAAGCGAAATACCATAACAGCATTGACCTCTAAGTGATCACGAAAGCCAGCATTCCGGCTGGGGCATGCCGAGATGCTGACCACATCTCCTCCCCGTATCGGTTGGATGATCGCCCACCTCTACCTTATGTATGTGGGCGTAAGACCGGCAGTCGGTTGGTAGGTCCTGGCCTTATGTGGGCTGTCGCATCGTGGGTTTTGTTATATTATTGGCCTCTAAGACCAGCACATTAGTATAGTTCTATCCTTTTAATCTTATTCCTATTTAAGACGCTTCTCTCAAGCTCTTAAATAAGTGTAGAGCTGCCCTTAAGCTTACGTTGCTTCATCAGTGTTTTCTGCTGAATATATTTCATAATTCTAAAGGGCTAAGCAGCCTCATTTGTTTAGAACTTTATTATTCAGATTTTTCGCTTTAAAAGTCATACCAGCATAGTCTTAATTAACTATAAAAATATTTTCTTGCGAGTTATAGATATATCAAAGCGTTATTCTGAAAGCAAGGCAAACATTTTATTATTGTGAAAGATTTGTATTCTAGAATTTCAGAAAATCTAACGCATGTAATGATTGGCATTTGAGGTATTAATACCGAATTAAAAAATCGAGAAATATGCGGACATTTACCAACAGAAGTGTTCTCGAAATGAAGCTGTAGCCGAATATTTGAGATTCGATGCTAAACTCTTTTCAGCCTAATTAAACGAAACAGGAACGCATAAAAGTATATTTAATTGACGGGAAGTCGCCTGAAGGAAGAAATTCGTTTTTATCTTGTCATTGTCATTATAATCGAAATTTAACAATGGTGTAGCTGAGGGTTGTAGCAAAACCATTTTAATTGCTCATAAAGCGCAGCCAGAGAACAAAGTTTGATGATGTATATCCGTTAATTTCACCGAAATTGCACCCTTGTTCTGAGCTTTTATTCCACCTTATTCAGCCTTAACGGGGTTAAATATATCTATAACTTGTAACAGAAATTTAACACATTTTATTTGTTCCATATATGCGTTCAGTAAATAAAGAAGGTATATTGTTTCACTCAAAAATTAAATGTATATTTTAATGGAGATACGTACTTTTAGTCACCTAAACCTAAACAGGATTTTTAGAAAAAGGATCCATGTATGCTCTATGTGTTGAAAAAGAATTCAAATGTATGGCATTTTAGTTTGCCTAAAGTTGCCGCATTCTTTGAAGACGTTTTACCACATATGTCGGAAGTTTGTAATAAATTGACCTCGCAACTTTTCAATCTAGGATTATTAATTGTGTTTTAAATTGATTTGGACGATGATTTCCCAGCCGGAAGATGAAGATTCATATCTCAAGGCGTCGTCTCGGCCGATGTCTTTTTCTTCCTCTAATAATTATTTACCAAAATAAAATAAATTACACGTTAACTTTCTCAATAGATAAAATTTAATTCTTGATTCGCCAACATAAGATAATATAGCAAAAATGAAGTGAAATTCCCTCCAGTGTCTCCACCTTCTAGAATTATTAGTAGCAATCTATAATCGTCCAGCTTCTTTAACGGGTCAAACTTAATCTCCTATAATTTAAATTAATACAATCCTCTAAACACATTTTCTTCAGTCGCTTTCGTCTTCACACGACATTGTCTTCTCCGACAGTCAAAGTTATCCTCTTAATGTCTCCCTAGAGATTATTGATTCTCTTCCCCCATAGCAACTATGTGTTTCTTTATATCTATGTCACTAGTATCAACCTATATACAAGTGTTATTAGTTTTAAAATTTCATTTCATAAACTTAATTGCAAACAGCGCTCCGGGATAGCGCAGTGGTTTCGTTCGCGACTCTCGTACTGAAGGTCCTGGCTCTGGGGTGTCGATTTTAAGTCGGCCCTAACCGCGCATATCTCTATCTAACTTATGTGAAGTGTTCCCTATGACGAACGTGGTTCGGAGTCCACGGTATAAACTGCAGGTCCTCTCGCCTCACCTTCATCTTTGCTATCCCACTATCATTGGAAGTAAAGGACACCGCCCTATTGGTGCCTCCACCAGAGAAATGGGTCCGATCATCACGTGGTAGGGTGAGGTTATCCCGAAGGCTGTAGTTGCCATTTGGGAAGTGTTGGTAAACGTATACATATTTTCAAAGATTCTTTAAGTATTTTTAAACTTTAAATAACATTATGAAACAAACAACACTGGCTTTTTCTTTCGAGACTGAATTCAAAACAACTCTTACAGTGTGTATGTATGCATGTCCGTGAACAACATAACTGGATAAATGGATAAATGCCAAATGTTCTGTTGTAACTTTGCAAGAACTTGCATGACTATTTTATAAAAATTAAAATAAAATGCCCTCAAGTTAAAATATGATATAAATGTTTTTGAACATCTTCATTTTATGAAAATAGGTTTAGTAAGTTTCATTAATCTGCCATTTATTTAAGACATTTACATTACAAAGCAAATTATCAATATTCATAACTCTTATTCCATTACCACGAATGGGGATCGAACAGTTGAATACAGAGCGAATTCTAAAACCTTTAAGAATACCCTTGAAGTGTTCTTTATTCTTAAGTACTTCTTTATAATTGATAATTTGTAAAAATAAACCAAACATTACTATGTAAAAGTCTTTAAAATATTGTCAAACCAAACAGTTTATACGTCAGCTGTGGAACTACTGTTTCTAAGGTATTAAAAACTTTCAAATACTCCTATTTTTCTCAAATGGCAACTTGTTATTCGATTTTTCTCCATGTCAAACAAAGAGCCTAGAATTTCAAGGTTATCGCATTATAAAATTTAAATCACTGTTTAAACATATGACTATCTTTTCTATAATCTACGGTACTACACAGTATATAAATGTGCAATGGAAATTTATTTGGATTAACAGAAAGTAGATGGTTGCTTGAGTAAAAATATGTTGTACAGAGTGAGCGGAGTAAGCCATATGAATGCAAAACATTCATTTGTTTATTTTATATTTATTGTCCTTAAATTCAGGTATAGTTTAACACTTCTCAGGTAAGGGACATACGCCATGTCAGGCAGCTTACTCCAGTGTTTAAAATAACGTACTAATTAAATCCGTAGGTTATTAGCGAAGGTAATAAATAACTCTAACATCATAGAAGGTTATAACTGAAGCTCGTTTTACAGTTTACAAACTCCCTTTTTTTTTTTTTTTTTTTTTTTTTAATTTACGTCCTCCAACGTTAAGTCATATCGGACGACGAATCAAGTGGGTGAATTGATGCTCAAATAAGCCCGGAGTCCATAGAGCTTAGAGTTACCTGACATTCGTCTTCAGGATAAGGGAAACCCCGGAAAAACCTTATCCAGGTAACTCACCCTGAAATTCAATCAGGAACGCTACCATCTACCCTAACGAGGCGGGCAAGAAATTCAGCTTAAAGAGAGCAGAAGCCATGGGGGTAACGCTCTCAGATACATGGCCGACCGGCACATGTATTAAGGGTATTTTCAACTGAAATATGCTAGAGTTGTGAAACGCCGATGCGTACAACGTTTGTAAAGGTGCAGTTCTTCAGAATTTAACCGTTCGGTTTTATGTGCCAAGTCTCAAAATATCATCGTTAAAATTGCTGTTCTACAACGATAAAGAATTGATATCTACAAGGGGTATACACATTTGTTTCACTTGTGCCTATAATTTAAATATTCCTCAATTTGATTGAATATATTATTCTGTTTTCCTTGATATTTAGAGTCACGGAGTATGCATTAGAAATAACAGCAGTCTGTATGTTTGAAGTATTTAAAGCACTTCAAAATATAAAAGTTTCTATTTCCTATGGTTATATGAAATTAATCTTTTAGGTATTTCTTAGATATACTTAAGGCACTTTTAGAAGAGGTATGTGTTAGACGAATACAGGTACAAATTTCAGTAGGAAGGATAATACAGTAAAATACCACAGTAAATCATACACTAATAACAGAACTAGAAATGCAAACAAGTAACTTTAGTAACAATGTTATACCTAGCAGATACGTAAGATTATTATTATTATTATTATTATTATTATTATTATTATTATTATTATTATTATTATTATTATTATTATTATTATTATTATTATTATTATTATTATTATTATTATTATTATTATTATTATTATTATTATTATTATTATTATTATTATTATTATTATTATTATTATTATTATTATTATTATTATTATTATTATTATTATTATTATTATTATTATTATTATTATTATTATTATTATTATTATTATTATTATTATTATTATTATTATTATTATTATTATTATTATTATTATTATTATTATTATTATTATTATTATTATTATTATTATTATTATTATTATTATTATTATTATTATTATTATTATTATTATTATTATTATTATTATTATTATTATTATTATTATTATTATTATTATTATTATTATTATTATTATTATTATTATTATTATTATTATTATTATTATTATTATTATTATTATTATTATTATCATTATTAATTGTTATCGTGGCTGTTGTTTTCTCTTCCATTGAACAACGTTTTTCTTCCATGCCTTTGACTGCAGTGGTCCTATTGGCGGCCGTTTTCCTTTTGGAACATATCTGATGGTGTTATCTCGTCGACGTTGGGTCGGTGATTCTTTGGATTTCTTTTATATTAATAATTAGATCACTCACACATTTTTACTCTCATTCATACTTCCACACTCTGGGCAAGGTTGGAGAAATCTTGGTTGGAGAAAAATTTACACCTCCAGCCAGGAATCGAACTCAAGACCCTTCGCCCTTAAGGCAGGTACTCTACTGATGAGTCACGGGGCCAGCTATCATTATTATTTGTGTTAAGTTCAAGTATTTAATTTAATTTATATATTTAATCGTTTGAATGTAATAACTGTTTGACATTTAAATATCTGATTAAAAGTAATTTACAGAGCTCTAAAATGAAACTATCAGTAAGATAATTTTTATAAATATAAATAAATTATCATCATGAATTGAATTAAATGGAATACTGTGAATACTAGGATGTTTAAGTTGTTAAATTTATATTTTTCTCCAACATTTTATAGATGAACTAATACTTTATTTATTAACATGAAAAACTATCACAGTAAAACAAACACTTTCAAGCGCAAGCACGTCAGATTTTCCAAATTTTCAGTGACTCAAACAAAACATTCCTCTTTTATGATACGCTGAACATCACATTCAATTGTTTAGAATCACTGTGCGCCCTAAACTTAAATTTCGAATATATTTTCATTTCTACTTCGAAAACTGTTTATTGTGGAATTATGCTACTGCTTACGAACAAAAAGTATCCATCCTGTGTTGTTGTCCTTTACTTTCTCCATTGTTAAGTCATATCGGACGATGAACGGAATGGGTGAAATGATGCTCAAGTGAGCCCAGCGTCAATAGAAATTAGTTACCCGACATACTACAAAGTTATGGCTGTACCTATACTGACATACGGAAGTGAGACTTGGACGTTAACTAAAAAGCAACAGAGTAAAATACAGGCTTCAGAAATGAAATTCTTGAGAAGTGTGAAAGGATGCACGAAGAGGGACTTAAGAAGAAATGAAAATATAAGAGAAGGACTGGACATTTTTAGTATGAATGATAGGTTAAAAGATCTCAAACAAAAATGGAAGGATCATTATTGATAATAGACTTACAAAACAAATATTACAGTATCATCCTAAAGGTATGAGATAGGCGGCAGACCCAGGAAACGATGGCTGGAGGACTTCGAAGGCGGAACAGGCACTTGGTTGCCTATGCTATTAAGTAAAGAAGTTACCCGACATTTATCTTTCAGAATAAGGGAAACCCCTGGAAAAACCTTCCTGACCGAGATTCGAACTCGGGACCTCTTCGACGTGAGGCAGACACGCTACCACCACGCTACCGAAGCAGGATGCCGATATTCTTTATACTCGGTAGCTTACATCATTTACTATGCTCGCAATGAAAGTATTTTCATTCGTCAAAACGTCCTGCTTATACACATATTATAACATACTATAACTAATTGTTTCAAGCGCAAAAAGAATAATTCTTTTTACATTTATGGTGTAAAATGAGAGCTTCTGCTCTTTAATACAAATAGCTGCAAGTTGCGAAAATGAGCATTTATTGCATTTTAATAAACACTATTCTACAAATTTCTTCTATGTCCAGTGTTAATGATATAATTCTTTCACAACCTATTGAAAGTATGGAAATGGTATTTCGTGCAAAAATATGTTAAAATTTAATCAAAGATACACATTTTGAGTTCAAAATATAGAATATAGAAGATGCACCTTCTAGGTACGTGTGGGGTGAGACTGAGAAGATATTAACCTAAAAACAATTATCGGTTAGAATGTGAAGCCTACTACTTCCGCTTCAAGAGTATGTCACAGATATTTTGAAGAAAATTCCCACCTCAAAGTGCCTTCTCGAATTTTATTAATATAGAATACTTTATACTATCTTTACAATGAACAAAATATTTTGAATTTTCTAGGAAGAAACTGTGATCTCATGACTTTTGTATAATTGGTGACAGTAAGAGGGAAAATTTTGCTACACAATAAATGTAGATCTTACTACTTTTGTGGTATTAAATATTTATAAAGTATTCTTTGTTATTTGTTTCCATTTTTCAACACTTATGCTTTTCTCAAATGGGAAATGCAAAGAGAATGGAATTTCGAAGCCAATCTACTCTAAAGAGATTTGATAAACGTTTTCGCGTACCATTTTCTCATATTCTCATATTGTGTCTACAGGAAAGTATGCATTAAAATAAGTTTTAAAAGCATTTATTACCATTAACTTGGAAAAAGTGTTTGTAAGAATAATTCGTACAAGAGTGAATTGAGAAATCAGACTGTATTTCTTCCCTTTTCGTGTTTATTCAAGCAGAAAAATATTTCAATGCCATTATATAGCGGCCAGTTTGTGATTATCCATTTAGCTTAAAGATTTCTTGTTATAACTGCAACGAAATTTATAAATGAGTAGTGAATATTTATCTGTATTATGTAGAGATCAGGGTTTCATAAAATAATTTGCAAAAGAAACAGCACAGCAATTCTTGTGAATGCACACACAGTAATTTTATTTTTATAATTGATCCATTTACTGACATGAAAATTAGCACTAAAATTAAATTTTAGTCTTTCTGTACTAATAGTTTTATTATAGCCTTTCATTTGTTGTTATGACACATTAACAAAGTAATTATAAGTGGCAGGCTTCTTAGGTCTTTAAGGAAGAGGAATGTACTATTATCTTAGATTCGCCAGCAAATTACCTCTCTACAGATTATTTCACATCAGCTAACCACATTAGCTGAATCTGGTGAGCTAGAAAATGTCGTACTATCTCGCTAAACATTTGGGCTTGACATTCCCTTTCAAGAGGAGGAAAAAAAAAAAACTGTCGAGATCAGCGAGTGAAGTAGGCATCTAGCTTTACGCGAGCATCCATGCGAACCGAAGGAGTTGACCCAATTCCGAATTGCGTAACCCGGTCGTCCGGCGTCTGACAGGTTGAGACGCCCACGTCGCGTTTTACGTGAAAGTGGTCTTTGTGCAGCACTTCCATTCGGAGCAAATTCGCGTGGGTCACACCCAGGACCTTGAACCGCTGCCACAAATGGCACAATTTTTTGGGGTCGAACATAACTCATTTTCAATCGCAAAAGAGGACTGCAAAAAGCACTCATGCTACGGCATACGTAAGTCATATTCCTTAATTCGTAAGCGCTTTTCATCCTCTTCCTCTTCCGCATTATAATTGGTGCTGTTATTCTCAACGAAGCGCTAAATTTATTCAGAAAGAAAAAGAAATTCATTCTAATCTGTTTCAGAATCTTTATGGCACAGACTTTGTGTGCCACTAGACTTGCCAACCTTTGAATTCCGGAAGATTGTGTTCTGTATACAGAGCGATATAGCAATAGGTGAACCGAAAGCAACATCCGTTATTAATCGTCACTTTTTCAGGTTATATACAGTGTTTAGTTTATTAGGATTACCACGAAGGGACCGAGTGGGATGGTTTAGACGGTTTCGTCTGTGGCCCGCACTCGGGAGGCCCGGGTTCGATTCCCGTAGCTGACCTAACTGACCCATGGATTTTCGGGGGTGTTCCCTAGTCGCTAGGCGAATGCTGGGTAGATTAATTATATCCTCCGAATTTCCTGTCCCTCCATTTCATCTCCATTATCATTTCACATCATCAACTCAGGGTAGAAGTGTCGGCGGGTGCCTCGGCGGTGCATGGCGGGATGATATGCTCTGAGGTAAACTACTTCCTCCTGCGATAGGTTGGTTGCCGGTCTCCGCGCACAGTCAGCCAGGGACCTTTGGGGCTCGGAACGCCCACCTGCGACCTTTGGGGCTTGACTGCTGGGCTCGTTGCTGTCCCATAGTAGAGGAGCGTGTCTGTAGTCCTGGCCTGTCGGGGGAGGTCTCTAAGTAAACTGTAGCGACCCTGTCCCCTGTACTGTCGTGACTCCTCGAGTGGCCGCCCTCTGTCTCCTTCGCCTCATCCTTGCTCCCGGGGGTGTCCCCACTTGGAGGCATGGGCACAATGGGCCAAGCATGGGCCTAATCCCCTCCGTAATGAAATCCTAATCCTACCACGGAGAGGGTGGCCATTCCAAGGAGCCACGACAGTGCAGAGCACAGTCTCTACATTTTACATAGTTGGAAACCTCCCACGGAGACTAGGACAATGGACACTCCCTCCTACTCCCCGTAGGGGAAGGGATGCGCCCCTTTCAGCTGCCAAAGTGCGGGCGCTGCGGACCCCTAGCACTCGTGGTACCTCTGACGGTACTAGAGGAACCTCGGGCCGAACATGCCGAGCCCCTCCCGAATGGGAGCTGTTCGGATTGGGTTGAACTCGAGGGGGCAGTGTGTTCCCGTCACCCACGGGCAATTGGGTACCTCTGGCCAGGCCATCAGCCGCCCGGAGGGGGTAGAGGGTTGCCTCATAAGTCCCGGGAACTAGCCTGCAGAGCTAGTAGCTGGTGAGCTAGACGCTGGCGGCCCTACCAAGGTTTATTGGTAGCTGGTTCATTAAGGACCGGCGCGTAAGTGCCGTATCCACTTCCGTCCTGCCTGCCGTGTGCAGGTGGGGGGCAGTTTATAAAATAGGTACTGTCCTATGGTAAATAGATCCGAGAGGCCCGGGTTCAGGTCCTACGGGGCCTGGACTAATGGGAGTAGATCCTCACATTAACTCCCTCCTACTATGGTTCGTAAATGGATCCAACAGAAGGTACGGAGACTGGCAGCCAAACTACCGGAGGAGGAAGAGGTTCACTAAGGGCATATCATCCTGCCATGCCCCACCGAGGCTCCTGCCCACACTTCTGCCGCGATAGAGACTACCAGATGAAGGATGATGTAAAATGATAATGGAGATGAAATGGAGGAACGAGAAATTTGGGGGATGTAAATAACCTACCCAGCATTCACCTGGAAACTCGGGAAAACCCCCGAAAAAACATGGTTTCTAGTAGGTCGGCTACGGAATCGAACTCAGGCCTCCCAAATGTAGACGATATACGAAACCGCCTGAGCTATTCCGCTTGCTAATGTCCGATCTTAATGCATAACGCACTACAGGTGGTGAAGACTGGTTGAAACATGGAATGAAATGTTGTATATAAAAGGAGTTTTGTGAAGGAAAAAGCAGGTCTGTCATTTGCATCATTTTAGCAATAGATGCACTTTGTTTTAAAACACATAATGTATACTTTTTTGCAGCATCAACCATTTCCGAGATATTCTTGTTATCGATTTTAATTGCGCCGTTCAATCATTTCTCTTGAAGTCGTGGAAAGAATATGCAATGTCTAGGACGGTATATAGAGACCATATTTAATTATTCTCTTCAGCCTTCCCTGTTCCCTTTACCTACATCAGAAAGTGTATTTTAGCAAAACTATTTCTAGATTAACATGTGATAGGAAAAGAATAGTTAACTGCAGAATCTGAATAATATTGCATATTTAAAATTGTTACTTCTTCTACCTCCATAGATTAGGCTATAGCTTGTCTCGGTCTCACATCGATCCATCGTTTCCTAGGTCGTCCTACTGATCTTCGTCCTTTCCGTTTATATTCCATTATTTGTTTAGGGATTCTCTCTGGAGTCATTCTTCCTAAATGTTGGAGCCAATTTTCTCTATATTCCATTAATTTTAATAAAACAGAATTATGTTTAATTCATTTCTTATGTCTTCATTTCTAAGTTGATCTTCCCTTGTACATCGCCTAACAGATCTTAGGAAACGCATTTCTGCTGCTTGTATTTTACTAAAATCTTTGTTTCTTAATGTCCATATCTCGCTTCCATATAGCAAGACAGGGAGTGCTATGACAGAATAAAATTTTAATTGAGTTTCTCTTCTTCTTTTACCTTTTAGTGTTCTCTTAATTGTTCCAGTTACTGCTTGAAACTTACTTATTTTCTGATTTATATCTTGATCCATTTCATAACTTAGGTCGCATACAAGATACTTAAAATGTGACACTTGTTCAATAATATTATTCTCAATTAGAATTTTTGTCCTTACCGGGTATTTGCCGTGGAATGACATTACCTTGGTTTTTTTATTTGAAATTTTCATATTATATATTTTACTGATTTTATTCAATCGATACATTGCTTTTTGCAGCTTAATCTCATTTTCAAAAATTAAAACTATATCATCAGCAAACATTAATGTATTTAACGTTCTTTATCCTATATTAATACCACTATTTACTTTAAATTTCCATTTGTTTAAAATATCGTCTAGATATATATTAACTATATATCTTTCTAGGAATCTTCAGAACAAAAATTGAGACCGTAACTTGGCGTCACGTGTGCTACGTATTTCCAGGTGGTTTAATAATCCTACTTGCATCACCGTATCTGTCACGAATGGAAAGTCATTATTAAAGCAATCAAGTTGACACTTCTGTGAAGTAATGGCAAAGATGTGATGCAATATACAATGTGCCAATATGAATGAATCCGGGTGTGATCGTAATCTATGGAGAAAAAAATCATGTATTATTCAATATCCTGCTAGAGCAAGAGAAATTAAATTATAATATAATTACATTAACAGTTTTAGCGGAAGAATAAAATGCGTCTCGTTTAAGTATCGCGTGATTTTACCACTTAACTTGATAAACTATTATTTACGTCCTCCAATGTTAAGTCGTGTCGGACGACATGATGTTCAACTGAGTCCGGGGTCCATGGAGCTTACAACTACCCGATATTCGCCTTTCATAATAAGCGAAAAACCCGGAAAAAATCTTATCCAGGTAGCTCACCCTAACCGAGATTCGAACCCGGGACCTCTTGAATGTGAGGTAGACACGCTACAATCTACGCTACCGAGGCTGGCTCACTCTCGCTTTGCTGATAAGCTTGATCTTAAATCCTTTTATTTAATCTCAGTCAAGACCGCTTAAAATAAATACACTGGGACAGGAATTTGGGACTATTCGTCGTTAATTTGTCTCCATCTTAATCAGCCACACGTTCGGGCGCAATTTGGTGCGAGATTTTTATATTTGAGATGGGATGCACGTTGACTTTTCGAAGATCCACGTCGAGAAGCCAGAAATAACAAATTCGTTGTATTTTGATTTGTTTCTTGATGATTTTACTTGGTTAATTGAGAGTCATGAGATTCTTGATTTTAAGGCGTGGTTCGGAATAAAGTTTCGGAGAAGTCAAATTTTGTAACTATTTAATTGTTATTATTTAGATTACATTTTACTTGAACTTCCTTTCCCAGTCACTTCCAACATATCGATAAATTCTTACTTTGTTGTATTTAAACAGATTCAAACTATTATTTAAATGTTCTTGATCTTGCACCACTATTCATCACACTCACCATTACAAAACCTCTCTCTGCCAGGATTATTGATTTTTCGTACCTATCGTTACTCCTATCTTAATTTTGTGATTGGCCGATTTAATGGCACGTCACCACATTACGTCATATTACGTCATACAATTATTACTTCGGCTAATCACACAATTACATATATTTTTATAAATTTATAAACTTTTCATAATTTTTCTGAACATAACCCAAAACTACTGTTACAACACGACCAGCAAACGTGCCGCGTGATAATATGAACTTATGTAAGTACAAATGAAAGTGATACACATACCAAACCATCGATGAAGGCCATGAACAAACTTGGAAGAGCCTATTTGCCTTTCGAGAAATTCGCAACTAAACTGTTTTCCTAGCAACAGTGCAGTCTAAGATCACGACAGAAGATAAATATGAGTCAGTCATAAGTGATCTTTAAGTCAGAGATGCAGAGCAAACATCATGCATTTCACGTAATAAGTTTAGCTGTATTTATATCCTTCATTTTATATTGCACATTAAAACTTAATAGTAAGGTACGATGCTTGTTGATAAATGGTGTATTTTTAAGTGCAGGTTTATGGAAGATCCTAAAACAACTCTGAATTTCACTAACATGTGATCACTTTGCCTCAAGATTTGGATTATCTAAGAAAAGGTTATGAAGTTATGATGCATTCTGTTGTACTGGAGTACCTTCACTTTACGCTAAAAGAAAGGAAATAAGATGTTGTTATATGTACTTAATATATGGCTCAGGCGATTTCCTCCCTGGCCCGTATTCGGGAGGGCCGGGTTCGACTCCCGTGGCCAATCTACCTGTTTCATGGTTTTTTTCAAAGGTTTCCTGGGTTGCCAGGCGAATGTTGGGTAGGTTAATTAAATCCCCCGAATTTCATTTTTTTTTTTTTTTTTTTTTTTTTTTTGTAATTTACGTCCTCCAACCTTAAGTCATATCGGACAATGAATGAAATGGATGAAATGATGCTCAAATGCGACCGGGATCCATGGAGCTTAGTGTTACCCAACATTCGTCTTTAAGGATAAGGGAAAACCTCGGAAAAACCTCATCCAGGTAGCTGAACGTAACCGAGATTCGAACTCTGGACCTCTTGAACGCGAGGCAGACAATCTACCATCTACGCTACCTAGGCGGGCCCCGAATTTCCTGTCACATTATTTCACTTCCATTATTATTCCATATCATTTCTCATCTGGTTGTTTCTTTCAAGGTAAAAGTGTCGGTGGGAGTCTCGGCGGTGCATAGCGGGATGATATGCTCTGAGGAAAACGCATTCCTCTCCGGCGGGATGGACTTCGGTCTCCGAACCGGCCTCGTGATTGTTTCGGGCCCACGGCAGACGTTTGTCCTAAGCTCGCCGCCGGAGAGTTACTCTCTGGGAAAGTGTAAGAACTCGTCCTCTGTACTGTAGTAACTCCTTGGGGTCGGCCGCCCTCTGCCTCCTCCACTCCGGGCGGTGCCCCACTTCGGGTATAGGTACAAAATACCAGATAAGGTGCCGAATACCCTCCAAATAAGCCAAACCGTGCTTAAGAATACAAAATAAAGTTTTGATTTGGAACAATAATAACAAAATCAGAACTGTTATCTGCGGCATACTTCCAAGTTCTCTATTAGTCACAGTGGAATAACTGTGCCAATCATGTAAAAAGAGTTAACCTAAATGCATGGTTTACTCCAGCGTATAGTAGTGATACATTATTTCACAATAAATACCAAACGAATCTATACATCATAGAATTTATCATACACGATTACGCTTCTGAAGTGGTTAAGAAGTAATTTTTATTTTTCATAAATAAACCATGCAGACGTCTAATAGTTTCACCCTTCCTATGCTCCACTGTTACTATGTGATATGATATGATATATGATATATGATATATTTGCTGTGCAAATTCCAAAATATGAAAATTTCAACTCTTGATCATGTTGCTACCTTGGCTTACATGACTCCCTCGTCTTCTGCTCTGCCAAGTAGCTCTTAACTTCCATACCTTCTTGATTACTTAATTAATCCCTTTCTTTCCCCTCATCTTCCTTTCTTATATTCTTTACATTTCTGGCCCATTTTTCTTGTACTTTCTGCAAGAACTCACCAATACTTCTTACCTTCTTTTCCTTCCTGCCCGTTAACATTTGTATAGCTACTATCCTCTTCTCAACTTTCTCCCATTTTTCTTCCCAAACCTTTTTTATCCATATTACAACCTCCTCGCATTCTGTTACATAGTACTCTATGCTTTCTTTTCCCCCCACACATTTCACAAATTCCCTTTTCCCTACCATTTATCCCTCTTAGAAATATTATTCCTGTTCTCATCCATGCTAACCCTTCTCTCTCTTGCCTGTTGCAGTAATCTACATATGCTTCTCGTCCCCAATTGCCTTTTATTTGCTTGTAAATTTATAATGACTTCATATTTTTTAGACTTCCCCATATTTCCTGTCTTTCTATATCTTCTATTCTACTTTTAACTAATTTACCCACATTGCATATATTCCTTTCCTCTAATCTCCATATATCTCCCATCCCTTTTTTTCCCCATAATTCCTCCTATCTCTGCCCACCAACTAAATGAGTTCTCTAATATTTTTCTTGTCTCGTGCATAATTTCATAATTTCCTCTTCTTCTTTGGCCAAACACCTATACCAAAATTGTATTATTATTTCCATTATTATTCCATTTCTTCTTGAGTTTCCTGATTCTACTAAAGCTACTTCCCTAGGAGCTGATCTTGGTAAGCCTAGTAGCTCTTTACGAAACCTTCTGTAGTTTTGGTCCACCGTTTTGTTATATCTGTCCCCCCCAGATCTCCACTGCATACAACATTTTGGATTCAACTAGTACTTCGTACATTCTTTCTAACCATTTGGTTGTCATTTCTAGCTTATTATTGCATATTCTTATTCCATTTATTGCCGCCCTTCCTTTTGCTTCAGTTTTTCTCCTGCGCGCTCCACACTTTACTTTGTTATTCAACTTTACTCCTAAGTATTCAAATTCATTGACCACTTCTACCCTTTTGCCATTTAGTACCATGCAGTTTGTTATTATTTACACTATTATTAGTCCAACCATCACTTCATTCTATTACTTCAATAAGTGATGAGCGTGGCTTTACAGTCACAGAATTAAAACATCCTGCATTTTGACGCCTAGGCAGCCTAGTGGGAATTTTCCTATCAAGAAGCATGCCGCTGGTCGGCGGAGTCGGAGCCCTTTAAATTCAACCACATTATTTCTCAAAATATACCAATAAACACAGCATATCTTTGCTCATTTAGAACTTATTTAAATGATGTACCAGCATATGTATCACAACCTTTAAGAACAGTTCCATTAACATACATTATTCATGACCATGTAAATGAAATCTGGTTCGTCTTTAAATATAATTAAAGATAGTATTTAACAAAAGAGTGGGAAAGTCCTACATACATAGAAACTAATTCTACTCACATCATTTCATGGTTGTAATTCTTAAACTAATTCTCTAATAATCTTTATTGTTAAATGCTTAGAGACATTCGAAGCGGAGGTATCAAAATTGCTGATTCCTGTTCAAGCTTTCTCAAAGAGCTCTGTGGATTTCTTTCTAGCTTTTCTTCAAAGTCATCGAACTCTTTTTCTAAATGAATACGGTGACTTACATTCGATTTGTCATCAAGAGCACATACTGTTTCACTAAGCCTATTCAGAATATAATGAACCGTTTTTCTTTCAAGCATATAAACCAACTACAAGAAATCTACCGATAAATTGATGTCTCATTTCTCTAGAAGCTTTTTTGTACCATAGGAATCACACATGAAAATTCTGTGTTCTTAAGTATATTGACCTTTTGGCATATAAACACTCTAGGACGTGGTTTCATGGTCAATCTCTGTACGCCACTGGCTTCGAGTCAACTAATTAGCAGTTGCTCGTAGCACGGTCATGCTCTGTGGCTAGAAATAATAAAAGATAATAATAACAAAGATTTAATGAAATAATTTACCTTTCCACAGAATAAATGTTTGTATTTTTTCATATTAAATAAAAGTTCACCTTTACTATATCCATAAAAAAGCGAAAAAAATGCAAATTTTCTTGAACTTTTCTACTTAAAAACCAGAAAGGGACCCAGTGAAGCAGCACTAATTTTAAATGGGACCTAATCAATCACAGCATTTAAACCGACCATATTTTTACTTGGAAATTATGTGGGTAGCTTACAGTTTTTTTTATTTTTAAGACTTTATTCCTTACTTATTTCGGTAAGAGACATATTATTGTAGTACTGGATAAATTTTATAGAGACTACGTTCAAGATGGTCTCAATCTCATTTTCGAAAGACAAAGGTGAAGCTGTATGGTTCTTGCCCAGACTGTAACACTGAGTTTTTAAATTTGAATCCAAAACAGAAAATAAATACTCCAATAGTCAAGACTTCGAAGTTAAAAACAGTTTCTTACAGCAGATTTGAGAGAATGCAGGTTTACAGTAGCTATACCATTCAATATGCCAACTTAAGCTTTATATGTTAGGTAAATACAGTTGAATGTTTAGACATATCAACCACTATGTGATGGTTCCAACAATATAAAAATGATTTATTGCTCGATAACAGCCTTTTGTGTGCTTCCATGCACTGATAAAATTTATCTGATCCTACAGAGAGCTGTATAAAAGTGAATTATTATCTTAAATGTAATGGCTCCCCAAAGCCCTAGGCGTTCTCCTTCTTCCCCTCAAATATAAGGGAATATGCCTCAGAGCATTCGCTGTTACAGCATTTGGTTTATCTCGGGAGCAACGGTAACTAATTTTACTTGTAATCCGATCCCATGAAACAACGTTCTCCCTTAGGAATGATTTAACATTTTCACGCTGTGATGGACAATGATTGGAAACTCGTACGCTTGGGGCGTGAGTTCAATTCAGATGGTGCATCTTCAAATGATTCAGTCAATTGGTGAACCTTCCAGCGATAATGTGGAATTAAATAAAGCGATCTTCTTGCAATAATAAAATTCTCATAAGCTCTCAGAAAATGCAAGTATAGCGGTGCGGTTATTTCATAAAGTATCAGAAAGTGAATTAATGTATATCATTAAATTAAACTTAAGTTGCCTTTCCTAAACTAAATATGTGTGGATTTACACAGTTACATGGGTATTTATAAAAAAAATTAACGGAAGTTCAGTGTATTCCCAAAAGCAAATGGCAGTTAAGATATATCAGGTATGGTAAAACAATAACATAAAGAAGAAAGAAAACCAGTACCTATTGAGAAACGATTATGATGTCATATTGAGAAGAAAACAACCTCTATTTTTAATTTACATCCTTTAATTTTTTGAAGTCATATCGGACGATGAATGCAATGGGTGAAATGATGCTCAAATGGGCACAGGGTCCATGGGGCTTTGAGTTACCCGACATTCGTCTTTTAGGATAATGGAAAACCCCGGAAAAACCCTATCCAGGTAACTCACCCTGACCGAGATTCGAACTCGAGACCTCTTGAACGTGATGCTGACATGCTACCATCTACGCTACCGAGGCGGGCAAACAATTCTTCTTTCCCACAAAGAATCTCTACTACAAAGACACATAAAACATAATTACCATTTGTTAGGATTAGGTAACCTCGCACATTAAGATCTACATAGATCCATTTCGACTATGCACTCAAATGGAAAGGGTGAAGTGAAGTGAGGTGAATTAACCACAGAGGACTACAGGTCGCAGTCCAAACTGTCTCAAAGACGCGTGGAAGTTGCTAAAAGTTTGAGGTAGGAACACCCGTCACATTGCTGAAACCACCTACAGAGGGCGACAAACGATGGGTTGACTAGTAGTTCCCTATTGCCCACGAAGGTAATCTTTCCTTTGAGCTACCATTCGCGCCATCTGTCCGACACGAAACTGAAGCATGCCTGAAAGATAAAAATTACCGTAATTACAGTAAAATTAAGGGGAAAAATTGCAGTATATGAGTAACCACCGCAGCCTTCGCCTACCGACCAGAGAAAAACTCGAAAAATCTATCAGACTGGCCGATCGACAGGAATCGAATGTGACACCTCCCAGATTTGAGTCTTAAGGCTTTCTTGCTCTTTCTTACTATTTGTTATAATTTACTAATAATAACAGGGAATTATCCTTATAGTTAGAGCCTTCGAAGTTAAATCACTGCAGTCAATGTCACCAAACACAGCACATTACTCACACTAACCTGTGTTTGAAAGTTCGAAACAAGATTTTATTTTGACACTCCACAAATAAACCATTTTTAGCTAGTGAATATATGACAAACATGTCGCAAATTGGTCATTGAAATCTATATCTATTAGCGTAATATTTTTATGACTTTGTCCAGTTTTCAACTGTCATGTCACTAAATTCTCACAGTGCCTTTGCTACTGTGGTCCGGTTCTGCTTTTCATTGCACTTTGTTTTAATAATTTGTTACTTGACTTTCCTGAAAAAGTGATGAAGTAGTTATGAAGTAACCTTTCCTTGCATACGTTTCACTCGCTAGGGAGTCGAACAGAAGGATTCACTTTGCTTCGCTTGATTGGTTAATAATAATAATACCCGTGGTTTAATTATTACCATTATAGTTCCGTTGCATAATGTACTATTAAGCTTGTAAGTGCGATTGACAACTTTTCTCCCCCTAGTGATCAAATAAGATGGAATTTCATAAACATTGCGTTTTAAAATACGGGATACTCTTTAAAATATTAACTATCAGTTTACCTGTAATGGAATATTCAAAGGTGTGATGAAATTCTATCTAGGTTAACAATAAATAGAATAATCAATAAGCCTTCTTTGGAAAGTCATTCTACCAATTGGGGATTATTTTGATAGTACTTACTTTCACTTTCATTCTTTTCCCCCTACATAACATTCTACCATCATGAACTTTTCCTTTACAGAAGCTGTGAAACAAATTAACGTAAGTCGATGAAAAAGTCAAAGGCCAAATCCCGTCAGCAGGTCTTCCTCTTACTACTAACCAAACATTTGACTTTAGCGTACGGTATGACACCTTTGGAGTGCAAATCGCTTGGCATTTACTTCAAAGCAGAGCCATAAAGCAGGGAGTTAATTTGCTTCTAAACGAAGCTTAAGTGCGGTGTTTAAGTTGCCCACATTGTTGATCCTTATCGATTCGGTTACAGGGATGATGTTGGCGGTTCTGGTGGCCGGGGAGGACAACAACAGGTGGGTGTGGTCTGGCTCAGGACGCAGTCTCTCTTCCCCCTTCTATCCAGAGGAATCCGCTCAGAGACCGCTATACAGGTAACCTGGTCCTTCATAATCCTTATCGTGCCTTGATGATTACAGCACCAACCTGGTGTGCGTAAGTACCCCTAAAATCATCTAGCTACATGTCATCTGTATCTCAGTTATCCACTAAGTTACGATATGACATTGATATGTCAAACTCATAACGTTAGTGCACAAACACTTATGTCAATAACCGTACTGCATATTTAATATTGAAAGAAATGAAACTTTAATCATGAAACTAGTCATGATTTCCCGGTACTTCTGTCCAGCTAGCGCATTCCAACATACCAATCTCCTTCTAGCAGGAACTATGAATTTGTTTGTAAGTTAAATTATTTACTGGTCCCTCAAGTGGGCATATTCCGCCAAAGTATATTCTCAACTTTCAGCCAAAGCACAGAATATCCAAATTCAGCTGCCCAAATTGTCGTGCCTTTCAGTCCAAGTATGCACGTGCCTCATTACGCAAACTCAAATTTATTTTAATTTTTGTATATAAGGATTTAATTTTATAATCTCATTCAATCATCTGTAGCAAATGCACATTATGTACATATAAATTTTCAATTTTGTAACATTAATACTATTATGAAAGCAAAAAATCATTTAAATCATCACTTTCAAAACTACATAATAAGCAGAACTTGGCACAACAGCTGTGAAAAACTAATCATGGACAGATAAATAAATAGATGCTACAAGAGCAAAAGAGGCACTAATATAGAACACTGTCAGTGATGATATTCACTGAAGTACACGTAGTCATGTATACATTTGCCTACTAAGAGACAAAATTATAAATCAGGAATGGGAAGAAATCAAAGAAATTATCATTCGAACAGCAAGAGTAACATTGTGTACAAGAAAAAGAGTTTATACAAGAAGAGAACTAAGCATATGGAATGGTGACTTAGCAGGAGTAATGATTTTTTTTTTTTTTTTTTTTTTTAGTTTTTCTTTTTACGTCCTCCAACGTTAAGTCATATCGGACGGTGAATGAAATGGGTGAAATGATGCTCAAATGAGTCCGGGTCCATGGAGCTTACAGCTACCAGACATTCGTCTTGAAGGATAAGGGAAAACCCCGGAAAAAACCTTATCCATGTAACTCACCCTGATCGAGATTCGAACTCGGGACCTCTTGAACGTGAGGCAGACACGCTACCATCTACGCTACCGAGGTGGACAGTAATGAATGTGAAAAAATATTCAATAGAATCAAAAGACAAAAGAAAATTTAATAAATGATAAACATAAATGTGCAGTAGTCAGAAGGGTGTCCGAAAAGCGAAGAGATGGAAATCAAGATGCATGAAAAGATGCAACGAAATCAAGATAGGGCCAATAAAATCTTGAAACATCTAAATAACCAAGAGAGAAACAACAACAAATAAAATCAATATGAAGTGAAAAGTGGCTAATATACGTTCAAGATATATGGAGAAAGAAATGGGAAGAAGATGAGGTTACGTTATAACAGCCAGATGAAAACATAGATCCTATATCAAATGAAGAGCTCAAAAGTGCCCTAGGAAATGTAGAACTAAGAAGTCAGCAGGTACTGATAATATAAATAATGAACCAATAAAATAAGCAACAGAATCGGTAGATTATCGTATACCTATTGGATACACTTAATACGTGTTGAAAATTTGACCATGTATCGGAGGAATAGAAATTAACCAAAAAATATCATATTCAAAAAATTATAAATAAATAATTGTAATAATTATAGAGAAATGGCTATTTTAAATACATGTTACAAAATATATGCAGCAATAATACAGAACCGACTGAATATAATATTAGAGAATGTAATATCACAAGTTCAAAAAGGTTTTTGTAAAGATAGATCCTGCACAGATTGTATATTTACAAATAACTGAGAAACATAGTGACTGCGACGTACCAATATATTGGCCTTTGTTGATTTCGAAAAAACCTTTGATAGGATAAAAACAAGATATGGCATACTATGAAAGAAAATGTTCTGCGTCAACACTAAATAGCAATAATAAGATGCTTGTATATAGACATTTAACGGCGAGGTCTATCCGAAAGTCAAGCCTCTATCTCCCGGGAGCAATGAAAAAGCCGGAGTGCTTTCTTGTGGGGCAATACCTGGAGTCTAAAAAGCCCCATCTTAAGACGGGTGGAAGTGGATACGCCACTTAGGCGCAGGGAAGACTACCGAAGATCGGTGGGGCCGCCTAGTGATCTAGCACACCTACTAGCTCTGCAGTACAAGAGAGCCAAGGGCGAGAACAAGTAGTCCGGGTGCTCCCGGACCGTGGGCAGAGCGCCACGGTACCTATCACCTGAGCGGATTTACCCGTGCGGTCTTATAGGATTGGTCTTTTCTCCAAAGCTTGGATGTCCTTGTTAACTGATGGACCTGATTCGGCCTCTGCTAGTGTTCCTGGCGGCGGGATGAGCTTCCAGGTAGGAGGCCAGTGACCTAAGCCGCCACGCTAGGAGCGGCCGGCGTTACAGAGTCCGTCCAGTGTGGCGGGGCCAGGAGCAAGAGGTCGGGTGGTTGGGGACCATTTAGGTTGTGGTTCGCATTTGGGTCACACAGGGTGACCTGACTGCCGGGGGTCAGCCGACAGGCCAAATCCAGCCCTAGTGTGGCCGGGATAGAGTGTAGTGCTGAAGGGATGAGAGGCTGGTCTCACCTCCCCGCCTCCTTGGGGAGGCGGTAGCTCTTTCTCCTCCTGGGCACACGGTGGTCATATTGCCCTAGTGTGTTAAATAGGTGGTTGGGATGGGCTGTAATTTTGGCATACAATGTATGCGAGCGTTCACGCACAACGTCCTCAACGTAAGGTATGCCAGAATGGGTGTGTAGGATGTGTGATGGGAACATACGTTCGGTGTCGTAGATCATCCTAAGCGCCTTGTTCTGCACGGCTTGCAGTCTGCGGATGGTGGTGCGAGCCACCGATCCCCAGACCTCGCATCCAAACAGGATCAGTGGCGGGATGATCGCACGATACACGCGTAGTTTCAGGCGAGTGGGCATGGTCGATCGGAATATGGGGTATAACTGCCTGAGCAGTGCATGGCCGAGGCTAATTTTTTCACGGACATGTGAGGTGAAGGTGAGGCCACGGTCCAGTTGGACAACCAGGTATTTGGCATATTGGACCCAAGGGATCCTTCTCTGCCTCAACCGCAGGTCTCCTTCCGGGCGCCAGCGGAGCACCTTCCCCAGCAGAAGGGCAGAGCTCTTCTGTGGGCTGATCGCCATCCTCCACCTTTCACTCTGCAGTGTCAGTGCCCGGGACAATTTAGGCAACCTTCTACCCCCCTCCCGGGCGGCCGAAGCCTCCGAGGTATCCAATCTCCCATGGGTATCGGGCACCACCACTTCGAGTCCAACGCAATCCGAACTCCCAGAAGGGAGGGGCTCGAATATGTGGCCTGAAGTTCCTCTCCTAACGCTTGTATATAAACTATAAATTTATTATAGAAATAGGAAGAAACAATAACTAACTACAGCAGCAATTAAGCAATTAAGAAAGGCTTTAGACAGGGTTGCCCCCTTTTGACACTGCTTTTGAATTACGCATATAATGCAGATTATCAGCTTCTAATATGTAGCTCGGAAAACCAATCTAGAAAAAAGTGTTGTGACTTCATGGGTTTGCAGAATTAAAAGTCCAATTTGCCGAAATTCGAAATGCTTTTTTATTTACGTAGAAACACACTTCGTAGCAGCAGAATTACATCACATATCACAATCTACAACATCAAGATCTATGACAATAACAAACATATGTTTACCTCTCTCCTGTTACAACATCTCACAGCTGTTTACTACTATGTACTTACGACTCTGTTTGTGACTCCCCCTTGGCGAGTCGTCGCCTTCTTCATTAATAAATTCTCGATATTTCCAGAAAATTGTTGAAACCAATATTCTATCACCTTCCAGAAGCGTAACTTAATCTATGCCGGCAAGCCCTTTATCTCAATCTTTATTTGCCGGCCCTTTGTGTACACTAACCGCGCTATCGTAGATAACGGCTTCGCGACAGTATATATCTATTAAATTTGTAAACAGAAAAAAAAATATTGGTAGATAAGTTGAGAGAACAGGTTAACAGTTTTAACTACTTAGGCTACAATGTTTCATACTTTAAAAATGAAGATTTCAATAATACAATTAATATGTTTATCCACATTTGCGGTACAATAAAAAAAATGTCTCAAGACTATCAAGTTTTAACAAAGTAATGGCAGTACCCATGCCCCTATATGGTTCATAATGTTGGGTACTTCATAAAGGAAAAGAAAGACAAATAGAACCTGCAAAAATAAGATTTCTAAGGAGTATTGCAGGATACACACTGATAGAAACAGAAATGCTGACATAACAACAGAACCTGTTATATTCAAATTAATACAGAAGATAAAGAATATAGAATAAACTGGAAAGTGCATGTGGAAGGAATGGACAATCATCACATACCAAGTTTGTTGTTGTTGAATTATAACCCCAAGGGGTAAAGCAATGGCAGACCAAGGAAGAGGTGGCTTCAGCAACATTTCAATGTTTGAGATTGGAATAAGTCTTTTTAGGCTTAAACCCTTTGATGATGATAATGATAATGGTGGTGACCTAATAAAAGAGCATTTTGTCCTGGTCCTATAATTCTAAAACAGATAAATGCTGGAGTACCTAGATGGAATGATGGGAGCACGGAATTCATAGTAGGACAAGACCAAAGCATTCGTCGTTTGACCTGAGAAAATCACGAAAAACCAAGGTGTAGGTGGTCGTACTCGAACGCGTTACCGCAGGGGCATCTCGTTGGGTCACACAATTGAGAAACTGGCCTAACTGGCCGCATAATGGAGTTTTAAAGAAAATTAAGAGCACTGAATGTTAAGATAAGAGTCAATGTCATCGGATAGAGGAAGCCCGCCTCGGTAGCATAGATGGTAGCATGTCTACCTCACGTTCAAGAGGTCACGAGTTCGAATCTCGGTCAGGGTGAGTTACCTGGATAAGGTTTTTTCCTGTGTTTTCCTTTATCCTGAAAGTCAAATGTCGGGTAACTCTATGCTCCAGAGACCCCGGACGCATTGAGCATCATTTCACGAAATACATTCATCGTCCGATATGACTAAATATTGGAGGACGTAAATTACACAAAAAAGGATAGAGTACTAATTAAGTTTTCTTTTCTTCTTTGTTTTTCAAACACAAAACTCAAGTAGAATTTTAGAAACTACGTATTTTCCGGTAATATAGCTTTCCAAAGGAATTGTGTGTGATTGCACACGACACGTAAGTGCCTTACCTAGAACACCATATTTACAGAGTGAATAGAGAAATGTGGTGACCTAGGTTGAATCAATCTTGTTCAGCAAGTGGCGTTTTCCAGTGGGAAATTGCATTGGACAATGCTTACGTGAACTCTAACAAGCAGAATGCCCATCAGCAAGGCTACCTCTGTTTCCAACCTTGGGCTAATAATTAATGTGACTTTGCTTGGTTGGTTAAAATTCCAGAAGCTTGCCAGCAGCGGCTTTTCTTCTTTGCTTTCTACAAATCTGTAGCGTCCTGCCCAATTAAATCTGGTAACGTACTGTTCTTGTGGCGTGCTAAAAACAGCCCCTTTGACATAAGTCGTTAGTATATCCTTATTGTATCAGGATTCGTCATTGTTAGCCTACATCTCACATAGGAAAAACATTTTGGTAGCTTTCTTATTACTACAACAAACTTTTATAAGATAATGTTAATGCACTTTATGTAAGTTTATAGGGAAATTATTTTTTGTACATATTATTGTTCATTCTCATATAAATTCTGCAAATTAATCATGCAAATGCGTACAGCCTCTGTGCTCCAACAGTTATTTATGGCTAAAAAATACTCTGCACAAACCGTTTTAGTTAGTTATAACTGCTACAATTTGAGATTTCTCTAAGCCGGTTAGAAAGCAGTTTATAAAAAGCAAATAAACAAAGAAAATAATACATTCACGGGTTCAGGAACAGTTAAATGAATGATTGCAATAAAAATTCAAAACTGGTGATTAAAATAATGCAATATAACTTTGCCTACATTTTACAGTTTCCCAATTATACATATCAAATTAAAATATAAATCATTTCATGGGCTGTAGATAGAAAACTTCAACATGCTTACATATATGTTTGATTTATCAATCCCAAATCAAAAACAAAATATTTTAATAAGCTCATTAGAGTTAAATGAAAAAAGTAAATGTAAATTTTTTAATACATGGGAATAATGTCGCGAACGCATTGTTGCGGCGAGGCGGCGCCAGGGACGAGTTCAAATGGCCGGACAGTACAGTGCGGAGATAAAAGCTTGCCGAAACGGTGGGAGAAAGGAGACGGATTTCTGGAGAGTTAGTCTTTCTTATAGCGCCGTCTTGATTGAGAACATTCCACGAATTTCTGGAATAGTGAGTAAGCTATAAAATGAGCCGCCGCCCGCCACGCGGGGCCAGTTATTGGACTCGTGTGCGCGAACAGTTATGCGAGCCGTGTTTGTAGTCGTTGATCTTGCAAGTTGTACTGTATGTAATTCTGCTACTGTAAGGGTTGACCAAAGTATGTTTCTGCGGAAATAAAGAGCAAGTTTAGTGTTTGTAACCTGAACTTTTAATTTCACGAACCCACAAAACCACAGTATCTTGAAAATCTTTGCTTGAAATAAGCATGAAATTCTGTCAAATATTGCACCAAAGTGCAATGTTGTGCTATATATTCCACACACAAGCAGACACACAAACAAAAACACACAGACATACATACACACCCACAGACATCTTGCAGGGATACGAAACGAAAATTTCAAGAAAATCCATCCTAATCCAAGCTATACTATGGTTTGCCTTTTTTCATGGGTTATATAATGACCATAACAATTTTAATGACAGCTGCATATTGATATGAAACATAAATACATATTTTTAGCTTGCTTTTGATGGACCTATAAAACCCCTTCATTCGGAGTTAATTTTGTACAACCAATGTACCAGAGAAAAAAATGTAAGACTTATTTTAAAAAAATGTAGCGAATTTTACTGATTGTTGAGATATTTTTTGCTTTAGACGGTATTTTCTGTATTCAAGACACACATTTCCGAAATATTGTGCCCGATCTTTTGTTACTTGTGAGGACATACAAAGATTGTTCATAATATCAAATGCATCATATATGTAACCAGCTCTTTCATACTTGTATACCATATGCTTTTGTTATCTAGATACATTAAAATTGACAATGAAGCCATTTCTAGTTTATCATGATTAACAAGAAGTACAAAAATGTAATTTTAAAAGTAATGTGCAGGTCATGTGCACTTTATAGTGTTTTGTGTAATTATAACTCATTGATTACGTTTATATCTTTTAATTACATTTTATTTAACGTTGCCTTTGGCCATGATAGTCTTACAAAGACAACTCAAATATTTATCAGCCGTAGTACTTGTTTTCTATGTTCTTGCAATTTCCACAGTACCATACGAGTACCTAATCTAAATTTCTTTCTATAAGCTTATCTTAATTGACGTCTTAATAAGTTTAATAATAGTGATGTTAATAATACTAATATTATGTAGAATTTTAACGTCAGTTTTATTTAAATTCATTATATTATGTGCTTACACTTGCGTACTCCAAACTTGGCGTTATTTTTGGAGTTATTAAGATCGATAACGATTTTGCATCGCATTCGAGCCTCGCCATAAAAGCAGCGTTAAGATTTATGCAGTTCGTTACAGTATAACCCAGTGCTTTCTCTACCTCATGCAAATGGAACTAGAAGCAAGCACAGTGTCTTAAAAATACGGAGTTTGCGATACCCAAATTTATAGGAGAATTATGCATTCAGAGATTCGTGTTTAGTATGAAGAATGTATTTTGGCTTATTACAGTACAAGCCCACCAATCAATAGAAGTAATATCTCAAATGCTCTGAACAGGCTGCAGTAGACTTGTTATATTTACAATAGAGAGCATTTTATCAGAGACTGTACCACAAGTGGAATGAGCTAGCAGAATTTATGTAGTCTGGTAGTGAGCCAGGAATATTTGGCAAATGACATTGTTCTTTACTTTATGGACCGTAAGTTAGAATTTTTAGATTTCTTCACTATGATCATCACGTTTCTTCCTCTTTACTGTGCGTTAACCTCTCTTTGTGATGGTAATAATCATGACAAGTTACATTTAGATTACTAAACAGAGTGAAGCTTAAAGCACTTTTCTTTGGTGTTGTAAACAAGGTTTTAAGCCCCTGGTTTCATTGTATATATCTCCAAGTGGTTTACCGAGAAAATACGAGTCAGTTGAAGAATTTGCTGTCGTGCTGGCATGTTGCCATGGTAGAGCAATGGTTAAGAGCAACCAGACGGAGACCAGGTGTGACACTGCATTTTTCAGTCTACTCTCCCTTTCGAAACTTTGTCATGCACATGGCTAGTGCGTAAGAACAATTAATTTCCATAAACGTTTCAATCGAAGTTTACTAAACTCGTCTTCCATTTAAGAGCTAGTGTAATGCTATGTCATAAGAAGGCAGTCTCAGCTACACATGTAGTTATCGGGAATATATTTGACAAATTTCTTAAAGATGAAGTTATTATGCAATTGAAAAACCTCGAAGCTCCAGAGATTTCTTAAATATGCCTGAGAACTTTCAGATGTGCAGTGAGTGAACATTCAAAAATGAATCAGAATTATAAAACGTTCTAACCTAAATGAGTCAAATTCGAAACTAGATACCAATTCATCGAGAGTAGTAAACTGTAAAACTATGTAACAGTTTTTATTATTGGATTTCTATTAAAACGACAATCCTTATGTTTAAATTAGACTTAAACATAAATCTTTACGTGATTAATCCATGTGTAATGTAAACATATATACAACTTTCTCTAGACATTAGTTGCCTAACACCTAGACCTCTCTAAATCTAAGAGAATATGTTACCTTTCTTTCATTAATTTGAATTAAATATATAAACCAATTTTGATAAACAACTGGTTAAATATGCATGAAAATAAATCTTAATTAAGTAGAACTAAGTGAATCTTTAGTAGGAACAAAATGGCAAAGAAGTTGGAGAATATATAAAAAATAGAAGCTAGTGAAGCCACAAATACTATACTGAGCGAAATGGCTCAGGCAGTTTCGTCTGTGGCCTGGGTTCGATTCCCGCGGCCGACCTACCTGACCCATGGATCTTTTCGGGGGTTTTCCCGGTCACTAGGCGAATGCTGGGTAGGTTAATTACATCCCCCGAGTTTCCTGTCCCTCCATTTCATTTACCATTATCATCTGGTAGTCTCTTTCTGTGTAGAAGCGTTGGCGCGTGTTTCGGCGGTGCATGGCAGGATGATATTCTCTGAGGTAAACTACTTCCTCCTCCGGTAGGTCGGTTGCCGGCCTCAGCTCCTCTGCTGGGACCATTTCGGGACCGCCAGCCAGGGACCTCTGGAGCTCGGATCGCCTACCTGGGACCATTAGGCCTCGGATGCCGGGCTCGTTGCCGTCCCGCTGCGGGGAAGCGTGTTCGTTGTCCTGGCCTGTCGGAGGAGGTCTCTATCCAAGTAAACTGCAGGGACCCTGCCCTCTGTACTGTAGTGGCTCCTTGGATCGGCTGTCCTCTGTCTCCTTCGCCTCATTCTTCCTCCCGGAGATGTCCCCGGCATGGGAACAATGAGCCCAGCGTAGTGGCCTACTTATCGAATCCCCTCCGTAATGAAATCCCAATCCCAACAAATACTATATAAAATATAATTATCTTTAACAAACTTCACCTATATGTTAAAGAAATTCATGAAAATTTCACAGAATTGAGTTGAAACCAATTTGGAAAAACGCTTGTTTACATCATCAGTCACTTCCACTTCCTTTGTTGTCAACGTTACGGTCGCTAGATGTCACAATATGTTATATGCAGTATCAAACTCTGAAAATGAAACAAGTTTAAACACAGAATCGATTGGCGGTATTTCAAAGTTCATTACCTGATTTCTATTTATTTAAATAAATATTTTCCAAAACTATTAAATTTATCATACTATTTAATTGCTTTAATAATTTATCTTCTGGATTTATTTCATGGTTAAATGAAACAAATTTATATTTTATGTGTATTTTATGAAGTAAATTGGAGATTATTAGTACTAATGATACTTTGCTTTTGTTAAGAATGGTACGTATTACCATAATTTAACCTTAAATGTTCTGGCTGAATTTTTATTGTGAATCAACATTTGTCATTATATTTTATAATTGTGAGTTCTATTAATCATTTTTATTTCAGACGATTAGCGATGGTTTCTCAGCTTTCAGGCATAGCAAACCATTGCATTATAGTTAAGCTCTTGCTTTAATTAAACTTCCAGTACTACATGACAAAGCGAGAAGGCGTATCGGAAAAAGTTCACAACACAGAAATGTTTACCTCAGCTTATCGCATATATACGGCAAGTCCAGGGCATGTACACTCTGTTCAGATATAATCATGTCTTCTGTACAGCAATGTGTCATATATCGACAGACGCGCAAAATCATATCATATAGACCCATGCAGCTTCCAATCGCTCTATTTGTGTTTCGTAACTTACTGTACATCAACTTAATAATATTTCACTCCTCTAATCGACCAGATAAAACCCGATAAGGGACGATGGCAGCGCTGGTCATCTGAAGGTCAATACGCCTCAACGCTCTGTCGAGTAATAAAACTACTTAGTTTAAAAACTGGGCCTAAGTGTATTTGAAACTTGCGAGCAGTACCAGTGACTATTCTCGTATTTCTGCTGTAAATATGTTTATTGTAGTTCTCCATTTTGCACTGATTTATATCTCTGTATTTCTTACCTCTCCAGTAGTTTGAAAATCTCCTCGCCCTCCTTTATCATTTTCTCTTCCTCTCTCTCTCTCTCACACTCTCTTTCCTTCCATCACCGTTTCGTCATTTTCCTCACAAGGTCTGATATAACCTAAGTTAAAGGCTCTTGAAAAATATAAATTACACGAACAGAGTTGCGGGTCCTGAAGATATTTTGTTCTAATTTTGAACTACTATTTCGTTATTTTTAGGCCACCAGCTCCTGTATATGAGACAGTGGACTATACAAGACCTCCTCCAATTCTACCACCTACACGACCAGTCATCAACAGGCCACAACATCCTGGTCCTCCACCCGGAGGTCCTGGTATCCTGACAGGCCCTGTACCTTCTTGGGAACAAGGTCGTGAGGACAAATTCGCTTACAAGGATTATGAAACCTGCAAGTGTGTGTACGGTTTCAACTGCATTTCTCCAGGCATTAAATTTGTGAGTATTTCTGAGAATGGTTCTATGTTTTCTTGATCCGAAGCTTTTTACTCACCACTCCAATTACCTGAAGTGCTTCAGCTTCCCTGTATATCCGCGTTTTTTCCTTAGCATCACTCACCACACCGCACCTCTAATCACCTGGCTCTTTTTCTTTTTGTCCTCTTCAAAGCTTCCCGAATGTTAATTACAAGGTTTAACCGTCGACAAATTAAGAGGACCGGCTAAAAGTGGAAGAATTTAGATTTGTAATTAGCGGTGGCAGATTAAAGAAGCCGTTTCTGTTGACTTTCTAAAGGGTTAAAACAGAATTATCACCTTAAATGAAATCAAATTTGTGGAAGTTACTCTTCCACGTAACTGGAAAAGAACATTCAAAGTTAACTTATTCTTAAAAAGACGTTAGATAAATGAAACACTGATAAAAAATGACGGCAAAAGAAGAACGTTTTTCTAGATGTTATAAAATAGTGTTTTATGAGTTATTTGTGTTTCTTTCTTCATATCGTCTTTTTAAGCTGTTTTTACGATTCTTTCTAGCTATATGGGTGCAGTACATTATGATTTTCATTGCATATAAACTTGAATGAGACTAATATATCACTGAATGATCAATAGCTGTCCTATAAACCAGTGGCATAAAAATACACAAGCCACATCAAATATTTTTCCGAGCGCACTATGAAATCTTTTATCCCTTTCTAAAGGATTATACAGCTGAGGGAAACACTCGGATTCTTAGACCTAAACAGGTGCGTTACGGCTGCTGTCGTCCAAGAGGGATGGATAGAGTGAAGGAGCCACGGGCGGCTGCAGGTCGCAGGCCGTAAGAAACATCCGACAGTGCCTAACAGTTCGAAAACACATTCCATTGCTAGAACTGTCCAGAGAGGTGATCAAGGTTGATCAAGAAACTTTCTAGTGACCCCGGAGAATACTATTTCCTTTAAGCACACATCCGCACTATTTGTCCGGCATCACCATACACCAGAAACAGAAACATGCAAGATGAGAATGAGATGGAATTGAAGGGGAATGGTGGAACGTAATTCGTGATAGATGAGAAACCACCCTAGCATTCGCCTACAGAACAAGGAAAACCAAGAGAAACCAAGGCCGGAGGGTGGCTATCAGGAGTCGAACCCGGAGCTTCCGAATGCGAGACTCACATCTTAGCTCGGTAATCCTTCTCTTTAATAAAAACGTGTGTTTTGGGGATATAGTAATTGACAATGGAACTGTAGGAAACAGGTGCAATAATTGAAGTGCAACGAAAACAATGCCTGTGCACCTCTACATTGAAATCGGAGTAACATACCTTTATATGCGTAATTATTGCAGATTCACGCCTCTATATTTTGTAAAGTGGTTTAGTTTGTGTTGATAGATTAAACAGCTTGCAGTCTAATTAATCATTTCCAACGTATTTTGTTCAGAAAGGAAGACACCACGTGGTGTCCACTTTTACACATTTTAACTTTTATATTCTCCTATAATATCTCTAAATACAGCAAAAAGAAATGGTGTAATGAATCCGCACAAATTCTACGAATGACAATAAATATTTTACACTTATTAACGTAGAGTACCTTAAAAATTATTACCACAATCATAACTATACATACACTTAAAGTATGTAATATATGACAGGAAAATATAATTAAAGTAAATTAAAAGAAATACGTTCCGAAGTACTAGCTACATATAATTAAATTTGCAAATAACAGAATTAAAATAAAGCTACTGAATATAGTCCAACTATTAAAGTGCTTTTACGACCCCAAAAAATGGAGAAATAAGAAAAATATAAATACATGAATAGTACTGGCCAAAGTTGGTAGTTATCTTAACAGTAGATGCAGAGAATGAGAAAATACAAATAAAATTTATGTATTTATTTTTAATTTCTCAAGCAAGTACAGATATACAATACCCAAAAGTTCCATACAGTATTTTTTCCGAATAGGGCTATTTTGAAGCAGGTTAAGATAAATAAAAGACATACTTTGAAGAAAATTCCTTGTGCGTTACTACGTAATTCAAAAACTAAATTTTCGTTAAGTATCAATAACTCCAAAAAGCGTATCATAGCCTGGATGGAGCTAAAATTTATCAGATAACGAGAGAGTTCGAAATACCACGGAAACTGGTGAGATTGTCAAGAATGACTTTGGAATTGACAAGATGCAGGGATAGAATGGAACAAGATTTATCAGGTGTGTTTACCGTGGAGAGGGGGGTTGAGACAAGTGGATGTACTATCCACACTACTGTTTAATTTAGCACTAGAAAAAGTAATCCGACAGTTACCCATAAACCCTGGAGGAACCATACTTTCCAGATCAGTACAAATAGTGGCATATGCTGACGATGTGGCAATTCTCGCAAGGAATATAAGAGCTCTTGAGGAAAGTTATGTAGAGTTGGAAGAGAAAGCACAAGATCTAGCATTGGTAGTGAACGTTAGTAAAACCAAATATATGAAGATGGGAGGTGATGGAGATGCAAGAAGAGAACCTACAGTTAAATTACATGAGAAAGAATGCCAAAGAGTGGAAAAATTTAAATACCTGGGATCTATAGTAACAGTAGATAATAAAACATCAGTGGAAATTCAAGAAAGAATAGCAAGTGGTAACAGATGTTTCTATGCCTTGCAGAATATGTTTAAATCAAGGAACACCAGTAGGAATACTAAAATTAAAATATATACAACTGTACTGAGACCAATAGTAATGTATGGTTCAGAAAGCTGGGTGTTGACAATCAGAGAAGAACAGTGGTTATTACGGTGGGAAAGGAAGATCTCGAGAAATATATTTGGAGTGATAAGGGACTTGGACGAATGGAGAATGCGGACTAACTTGGAGTTACAGTGCTTATTTGGACAACCAAATATAGTAGTGAAAATTAAACAAGGAATAAGGTGGATTGACCATGTGCAGAGAATGCAGGAAACCAGTGTAGTTCAGAAGGTATTCATAGAAAAGCTGGATGATAGAAGGAGAGGAGGAAGACCCAGGAAAAGTTGGGTAGATGATGTAGAAGACGACTTGAGAAAGTTGGGGGTTAAAGGCTGGAGAAGAAAAGCAGAGGACCGAGTAGAATGGAAGAGGGTGGTTAGGGACGCCGAGGGTCTACATGGCGTGTATCGCCAACTATCATCATCATCATCATCGTCATCATCATCATCATCATCATCATCAATAACTCTGGCCCTTTTCAAGAACGCGATGCGGTGTTCAAAAAATCCTCATACTCCAAACTCTAAGGCAATTCGAAATTTTTCTTTCTTGAAAATGATTCTAAGGATTTTGATTAGGATAACATGTTATTAATATATTTACATGATCAAATATATGTAATATAGGAAACATATTCCACAAAAATGTAAAAACATCTCTTTAAAACCACAATTTATTTCAAAGAATGTTTGTATTTCTTAGACAATTCCAAATAATGCGTTGTCATTGGTTTGACGTTTTTAATACTTTAAAGTGGTCTTATTATTAATTTACATTCTCCCAATGTCACAGTGCGGAATTTCTAGACAAGTATATAGCAGCCCGATTCTTAAACATCTTACTATTCTGTTCCCTCTATCTACTATGTACATTGAACGATATATATCATGGAATTATTGGTCTGACAGAAAACGAAAATAGTTTGTACGAGTAGAAGCGCATACAATAAAACTATATGTGCAAAAAAGCATGCTAATTTAACATTTTTTATACTTTTACAAAGGCATTTGGTACCTACAGTACATGTTGCTATCATGGGTGGACTGTCATATGGGCCAGAGGAGCCAGCATCCACAAGTATTATCACACACCTTATAGGCATTTTTTAATCTGAATAAAAATTTATTTTATGCTTTATTCAATTGTAATAATCATTGCGAACAATAATTTATTATACCATGAAGTTTAATGGTGAACGAAACTTGCAACTCGCAGAGTTGTACACGATAACCGCGCCAGTGTCCTTGTCGTGAAGAGCCAGATTATTGTACCCGCGGTCACACCTCACCCCTCTACATACTTTGCCAATGAGGTACCTCACTCGCTGTCCTATTCTCCTCTTCTTACTTTGCTCACAGCGACACTTGGGGCCAGTAAGACGCGGCCCGTTGTATGAAGTTCAGCATTCGTGTGACTGCTGTTGGAACTTTGATTGTCTGGTGGACAAAGCAGTGTAGCTTTAAAATGAATAGAGTAAATTATTTATTGAAAAGTCTCTTTCATTCATTAAAGGTAGAAGATAAACTTGAAATTAAACGATTAGATGTGTATTAACCGAACAATTTTACATTTACGGAACAGTAAGTCAAAAAGCAGAGAGCTTTCTGTAACAGTTTAGTAAGAAACTGTACATAACTACAAGTGAGGAGAAACAAAATGTCTTTTCATCTTACTGTTATTTGATAATGAAGGCCAGTGAATGACGGTTAGTTTTAGGAATCGAACACATTTGAGTGAACGAAATGCAGAGTCCAAGCAAGTGCACTTCACTTACAGAATGCCTGAGAATTTAAACTATTGGGAGCTGTAAACGTTGCTCATCAGATTGATTCTGCACATGAAATATCATTTCAGAAGCACAATGAACTAGCCACAGGTGACCTGTTTTAAAAGGTATAGCCGCCCTTCTACCTTCGAGGAGCTTTTTTCAAAACGAACATGTCCACAGAAAACCGAAAATGAGTTAGGAATGGGATTCTATTAAAATTCTTGGTTGTAAAATGATGCTGCTTTTATTTTCTACCAAAACTGAACATGTCAATGTATAAATGTGTATTTAAAGTTCTACTTTTATATCAACACTTGACATTTCCATCACATTGTAACCCGATATTCATTTTGTTATCAAAAGTGAACATGTCCAGTATAATTTACTATACAGTCAATGTTTTATTTTCACAACTGAACATGTTTAATTTCAGAATTCTTCTCTTTGTCATGTGCTCCCTTTTCCGGAAGTTTGTGAAACTTACATAATGACCTTCTATCCCCTAACTAATGAGGGTTTAATGTGTTCAGTTTGCGGCAATTAGTTCTCGTGTAAGCATTATCTTTTAGTAGCAGTGCAGATATGTTTTATACATCAGGTGCTCATTTAGGTGAAAGAAAGTAAATTTTGAACAATGCAATGGAAGTAGCAGTTAGTTAAATTAATTGGGGAGCTAGGAAGAGAGGAAGACCGAAGTCGAAAAACAAATTGAGAAGCCTAAAGCAAAAATATGCTGATCCAGGCCGTAGAGTAACTCAGCTCAGCTGATTGCGGAGTCTATTTTCTCACTTTCTTGAGAAATTCATCAAGTATAATACTATTACCTATCCCTACTCCCTTCACTTACTTCAATGTATGGAACAGTAAAGCAATCAATGAATAGGAGGAAAAGAACATTTTAGTTTTCACTAGCAAGACACTTTTTTTTTAACAAAACTGGATATGTCCATCAAAACTTAACGTGTCCAAATATTTTTAGCCATTAGTTTGAAAACTAAAAGTATTGTCAGGAACCCGATCGCGATAGCGCGGCTTGTGTACCAAAGAGCCTGGAGATAAGGAGTAAGCCGGAAAAAATAAAGATAGAGCGAGATAAAAGACCTGTCTGCACAGATAGGGTTACGCTTCTATCTTCGATTCCTGTTTGGTCCAGAAATCTCTAGAAATTATCAGTGAGGTATTTAAGAGAGCGATGACTCGCCAAGAGGAGTAGTAAACGGTTTTAAACACATGTAACGGGAGTGTTGTAAACAATGGAAGTTGAGTAAGCTGTTTGTTATTGTCATCGACCTTGGTGCTGTAGATTGTGATATGTGATGTAATTCTGCTGCTACGAAGTGTGTTTCTACGCAAATAAAGAGCATTTCGAATTTCGGCAAATTGGACTTTTAATTCTATGAACCCACAGAGTCACAGTATTATATATGTGGTTTTTAATTATATGATTAAGAATTCCTAAAGCTCAATGTACAGCCTTGCACCACAGAAGAAGAACAAATTATAGCATGGATAAACGCTTTTTTTCATTTCTTAATAAGCCTCCCCTTCCCCCATCAAGAAAAATGCTCACGAGCTGCCACTGTTTGCTATGAATGCAGGTATTTCTGGTTCATTGCCTGACTTCTAATGTAATATGCAAGCAGTTTAATGAGTGAAAACGTTCCCACTAAAGCATGAAAGCGGGGTTAATGTAAGGCAGGGCAGTTAAGTGGCCTTGTTTCCGAAGGATCCTCCAAAATTAAACGTTTTCCGAAACCTTGTTTAAGGAAGCGACGTTCCGCTTCAGTTACCATCGCTGATGCATGGAGCGGAAGTTCGCAGCAGCCTTCCTGAATAATACATGGCTATTGCATTGTCAGATTCTGTCGTTAAATGCTAAGCAAGCCATGGAGGGTTTTATGGCCTCCTACTTTTCCTTATAATGACGTTCTCCTGTTTGGGGAGTGAGCGTGTATCTTCTTCCAGCTTCTCGTGATTTTAATTTTAGTGATTTCCTTCGTTCTTTTCCTCTCAAAGAGATATGGTGCTTTCTTTATCAAAGTTTTCCCTTCTTAAACTAAAAACATCAGGCCTATATTTTAAGCTAAGAACGAGGATCCGGAATGCAAAAATCTTAGAGGGAAACTACGAAAGTTAAGAACAAAAATATGTATCTCCAATAAATGAAGTAGATATAAGGTATTAGGAAACGTTTGTACGAGAGTAAATAGAGAAAGTCATTTCGGTGCAAGCCAATGGATATTTTCTACTTATTGCATTGTTACATGCTCAATTAACCATTTAATGCACACTAGTTCTTTAAGGGAATGCAGCACCGAAATTGGCTAAAAATATGGGAAAAAATATATTTTTTGAGCTAATAAAATACTTCGAACGTTATTGTATCATAATCCAACTAAATTTATGAGTTCCAGGCATTTAAATACCCTCACATGACAATCTAAATGCCCGTGCGTACGTGCATGCCGGCCCTTGGATTCACAGAATTCTGTCATTTGAGTTCGATTGAATGTACTAAATTAATACATTTGAAATTAACGGGCAAAGCTTCTGGTGGAATTTTGTGTGTTGGTATGATGGTTGTTTTTCACAATATGTGGCACCATGGAAACAAAACACTGGCTGCAAACATTGAAAGCAAATAAAGATGTTTATATGTTTGCTTTTGTGTGAGTTTCTAACGGTCGGGATTTTCTTGTGTTTCTCTTTAAACTACATACTATTTATATATAATTGATGAGTTTTAGCGTGCCATTTAACATTTATAAAGCTATTTTATACATCAAAACGTGCGTATAACTGTTATATAGGTTAAAGGTAAAACATTCTTTGAAACAACTGACCTTCTGTTGACTGTGTACATAGGGTCATGAATATGCTAAACGACACATGGGAAGAAACACCTAAACATAACACAACAAAGGAAACATACTTGAGGCCTGATGTGGTAAGAAAACTAATGCCTGTGTACCAAAGGCTGGCATCAGACGAAATCCTAAGGAGATATACATTGGCTAAGGCACAAAATGCAAATGAAAGTTTGCATAACATGATATGGCATAATTGCCCAAAAGAAATATTTGTTTCAAAGAAGAGACTTCAGGTTTCTCTGACATCAACCATCAGTGAATTAAATTTTGGTTGCTCTGCCTCACTCAGGCTGCAGTCAGACAAAATGGACACAGATTTCATTAGCATCTCTAAAAATTAGCCAAGGTAAGGACCAATTACGCTTACTTCATTCAGCAATTTCTGCGAAGGTAACTTCTTAAACATTCAGAAGGAAACTGAAATTGAAGAAAACTGCTGCATAAGAGAGAAGGAAGAGGCAAGAGGGTACAACTTATCTATCTGGACGGTTTTAGTTTACTTCAAGGAATGCAGCTGAGAAGGAAAATGTTTTGAATTTTAAAATTTGGTTTACTCAGTTATAGATTTTCCAACATTTTTTGTTTTTCAAAATGTTCCAAACGAAGCAGTTTTGGTTCAGTCCCTCTAAAATTTTCAACACATGTTCTTAGAAAGAAAACAAAGATTTCTATCATATGAAATTTTAATATTCATTATATTTTTAGTGTTATTGATATAAAAGGTCAAAGGTTTAATCATTTTTGGCTTCTTTGTTTTCTCCTTACCTAATTTTTTTCCATCTGGAACTAAAGGCAGTATAAGAAATACATATGACAGATATTTTCTTCACAACTATCTGAATATTTTTATAAATATAAAAATTAATATGTTGAAAATTTTCATCATGTGGGGCGGTTTGAATTTTGCCCAAATTTTGAATTTCACAAATTAATTACTCAAAGACTATTGAAGATGTAAAAACCAAATTTTGAATTCTTTGCCCAATATGCATCGGCACTAAGTGGTAAACATTTCAACAAGATTGGTTGAAAATTGCTGGAATTGGGGTTTCCGGTGCTGCATCCCCTTAGGGCAACATTAGGCTGTATTCACCTTTAATAACGTTTTAGTGCGTTTTTTATTATTATAATATTGTACTGGCCTTTGTCAATTATACAGACAAAATTCTGGGACTTTTTAATTGTAAATATTACATTATTTTTATAATTAATTTGTTGTTTTTCTTTTTTTTACTATAAAAAGGCAAAATTCAAGCAATTGCAATCAAATGATACCCTGTCAATATCCAAGCATGCCATCACACCGATTATTTTACTTGGGCCCTCCCCTTCCTTTACCACAGGCGCATTTGACTGCAGTTGCCGAGATTCGAACTCACGATGTTTAGCTTTGAATGGATGACCAGTCCATTGTTATTGCTTTAATGATCATGGTTATTCGAAGCAATTGCACTGAAGCACCCTAGTAAAAAGTATGAGAACCGGTGTAGAAGTTAGAAGAGCGGCGTAAGTAGCACAATAATGCATGCAAGAAAGGGTTAAACGACATTAAAATTGACTTCCAAACGAGTAGATACCTACGGTGAGCTATTACTCATTTATAACAATATTTGTATAAAACAGTGAGGGGAACGTTTCCCTATTTTCTTTATCAATTTAAAGTATTCCAAGAGTGCGGGATATATCTTCACGTATATGAAGATCTTAAACATCAATAATCTGAAACATTATCATTAGTTATTTATTGGATTACCGCCTAAGTCTAATATTTTACACCAGCTACAGGCAAATGTGTTCATCTGAGTTATGTTCTGGCATACCTCTTGAGGTACAAGGGATGCGACGCTTAGGTCTGCTAAATGCAGCAGCTTCATCCTTTGGCCTTAAGAGCACATTTCAGACCCTTGACTCATAAATTAAAACCCTATATTTACACATCTACATTAATTCAGCAGACATCTGGCAGACAAACCAGAATGTAGCTTCAGTTATACACCATCTGCGAGGCCATCGAGAGAGCTGTACATGATCAGCCAAGCAGTTTGAATTAAATTTGGATATGAAGCACCGAGAAAGTTTAAATATTTCTCTAAACATACAATTCTGTACCAATCAGCAGTAAAGGTAAATTTATGTTCTAATGAAAAAGCAACCATTTTCTAAACAGCACTGCGAATTTGAAAGGACTTCTGTAAGATTAGGTGTGGTTCGAAAGATCCATCTAGCAGATTGACTTGTATTTTAAATCCAAGATTAAACACTAGTATACATATTCCAAACCAAATTTTAATCTGAGCCTTGAAGGTGTTACAGAATTATTCTGAGCCATACAATGCGTTTTGATCGTAAATTAGCTAATTCGGAATCCATCGGCAAAAAGCTTTCTCATGTCTTATTTTGATGTATTTGACGCATACAAATGCCCAATGTCACCAAATAAGTCATAAGACATCCCTCGAGCTTTAGGTATTGCTCGAACAAGAGTAAAATATTCACCTGTAACAGGTGATCAAGTGAATTTGCAAACGAGAGACTATGTTTAGAAGATTTGAACATGTGGAGCTCAAACTGCCACAGCTACTGTAAGAGTTGTTATTAATTTAAAAACCGAGGATATTATTATGTTTTATATTCCTACTATAAATTTATCTTAAAATGTTTAAGAAGAAATCATTACAAACTATTGGAAGTGTTTGTAGTGTGAACGAGATTAGCCAATGATTGAAAGAAAGACGTGCAATATGGAGTAAGTTATGAATGTGAAATATGTATGGAGGCGTTTGGCGTTATGACAACGCGAATCAATAATCTTGGCCTTTCTTCAAAAGAGGCGCGAAGTGTAAAAACGTGTTTTTGAAATGTGCATATAAAAGTTATTAAGTATTTATATCTTGCTGCCCTTATATATTATATTATATAAAACTTTATATATCTTATGATATATATATATCACTTATTATATCAGATGCTACACTTTAATCGCAGGCGTTGAACCTTTATATTTATCGGAAATCTTCAGTGCAAAGATATATAACATATAGAAAGGTTATCAAGGATCCCTACAAGTTCCTGAATTCGACTTTCATCCGAGATCTCATTTCTTGGAAGCTGGACATCTTTCTGTATTTCACAACATTGTCAGCGAGAATATCTGCAAACACACGACTACATCTACACAAATGGCTCACGATATTCTGATCATTCAGAGAATCCAGCTCGTGTGGGACGTGCTTTTGTATTGTTCGATATAAACAATGTGGAGTTGCTTTATAGACGATACAGACTTGCACCTAATAGCTCAATATTCCAAGGCGAACTTTTTGCAGTGAAACCGCCTAGCTATGTAGGCTTCCAACTACACTGCGGAGGTTCTGGCCATTCGTGACACTTTGCAATATGGGATTTCTCGGGGCTTCCCCAAACTGTTGGTCTTAACCGATGCGCAGAGTGTGCTGCAGAGACTCTTATCTCCCCTCTGGACGAGAGAAATGCACTGTTATCTTTACGAGATACTGACGTTGGTGAACAACGCTACCATAGCCGAACATCAAATTCACTTCCTTTGGATCAGAGGGCATGTCGGAATTCGCTATAATGAAATCGCCGATCACCTGGCAAAAGAGGGGCTCACCAAAGGCACCTTTTAAGGTATCCAACTGCCCTACAGAGATTTCTTCCTGGTCCTTCGGCGTGACTCCTATTGCCGCTGGAATGATGCCTGGATTCGTTCTCAGTCCATCGAAGGCAAACACTACGCCGCCGTTCAGACGCATCTATCCATAACCCCTTGGTTCTACATCTTCAGGATTGCACGTCGACATCTCACCTCCATCATTAGAATGCGACTTGGACATGGAAGTTACCCTGCGCATCTACAGCGACTACGTCTCATCGATTCCCCTGTATGTCCTGATGACCCAGGCGAAACCGCTGACCTCAATCATCTCCTGTTCAGTTGTTCTCGCTACCGAGCCCAGCGTTCTTCTTTCCTCCGCCACCTACTTCAACGGTCTGTTCCTTTTCCCACTAGCGTCAACACCATAATACAGTTATGCCACAAACCTGTATACCAAGGTCTTCTGCAATATCTTAGAAAAAGTGATCCACAGATCTTGTCTCCTCCCATCCTCTTAATTATCCTTTCATTATATTTCTTATTTTTCCCTTCGATGGTCATATGGGATTTTACCGAAGGCCAAAAAAGAAGAAAAAAAAAATTAAAAATTAAAAAGAGCAATGGAGTGGTGCCACAGTGATAAATAACTATAGCGTATGTATGTGCAGTGATTCCAGGCCTCTGTCAGTGTTATCGGAGATAAATACACTACATATTCACTTGTTACCGAAATCAGGAACGATATTAAAACACCAATCACATTGGTTAGAAGCCATATGGGTACACATGGCAATGAGAGGGCAGATGAAATCGCTAAACGCTACGCGTTATCCCAATAGGAATTCAGTTTTAAAGACTCTACAATCACATTTGTTAATAAAAAATAAAAATAAAAATTCGAAGATTCCATATAGACTTTCCTGATGGATATCTCTGTATATGTGGAACTGTTGATGAAAGTGTTGAACACTTAATATTTAGATGTGATCTTCATTCCAAAAAGAGATATAATCTTATTCAACATCTTTCATATCGTACTACATATCTTCAAATAACATACCGCTGATTAATGTATTCTTTAAAAAAGTTGTACTTCAGTCTTTAAGCATCTTATTGGCTAAATTTTTAAAAGGTTATAACTATTATCATGTTCAGTTACTTTGATGTTCGTGTTTATGTGTTTTTGTAACTAGAACTTTAACATACCTTGCTGGTAAAATAGGGTTACTTCATTTGGTGAATAAATAAAAAAATAATAATAGAAATAGTAATTATAATAACAACAACAGCTTCAGCTAGTTTTCAGTAAATTGATCTGTGTGACCCTCTATGTGTATTATGGGAAAATACTGTTCTATATTTCAAGCACACATGCACTGAGTTTCAAACCTCTGGTCTGTATCTGGTTGAGGAACTGCTTGTCTTCCAATTTACTGACACATGTTTATTTATCGTTCTTTCTCAAACCGGCGTGGACGATGTCTGCCATCAGCAAATCACAACATAAGTTTGTACGATGATTCACTCAGTCTACGCAATACGATGTAGGCACTTACCACCAAGTAGATCTTCCAGATGCGCTACATTTGAGATACAAGCATGATGGATTAAAACGAGACACATATTTACTGTCTCATCTTTCATCTTCTTCTTAGCTGTGATGTATGTTTCCGTCAGACCGTTTCAATTTGCTCTCTGAACGTGTCATTTCTCCCACCCACTTAAAGTTAATGCTATCCACTCATACCATTTCCGCTATTTCGCTTTCTAACCGTGAAGTGAGTGAAGATGAAAATGATTTAAATCGTATGTAATTGACGGTGATAACATGCTGTGATTAAATGAAAATAAACAAGATTTTTTTTCTAATTTCAGTAATTACATGCCAGATTTACGCAGTGATTGAAGACAACGTTTTAAAATTACTCTAAGGAAATATTTTATACAGTTTTGGCACCACTTAAACCTATTAAACTCAAATGAGCGGAAACTTGAAGGTAAATGATACAAGTGGATAGAATGTTTACACTATTTTGGATAAAATTGCTATAAGTCAACGAGAAAGCTTTGCAGAAGGTTATCTGTTATGTAAAAAGCTGAGTAAAACTTTACCTGACTATATTGTAGGCTGCTGTAGAAGTTCCAAATACTATTCCTCCCTATTCTTAAACTGGCATTATTTACCTTTCATTTTAAAAGCTTTCAACCCCTTGCATACGAAACTGCATCGTTTGTGCAATCTGAACATAAACTTGTTCAGGTATATTAGGTATAGCAATCGACAAAATTTATAAGGTATAGGTATTCTTAAGCACTTAGCTTCATGCTATCTCTACTCAAACCACCGCATGTTCTCCAAACGCCAAAGAATATCCCGAGATGTTTTGTAATCTAGAACATCCTTGCCTAAAGTTCAGTTTGCTCCATCCCTTTAGAAATGATTGACTATGGATTATTATAATCTGCATTAAACGAACTATTAGTACCTATATCTTCAATGCCTCATGCATAAATCTCTGTTTCTTGCTGTACATAGTTGGACAAAACCGGGACTGGCTGGCCCCGTAGCTCATTGGGTAGTGCACCTGCCTGCTGTGTTAGGGTTCCCGGGTTCGATTTCCGGCAATGGGGATGGGGATTTTTCTCCGACCAAGATGATTCCCCATCTTCGCCCGAGTCTGGAAGTGTGAATGGGAGTGCGAATGTGTACATGATCTAAAGATTAAAACCCAAAGAATACGAGTTCACACCTTCGATATGTTCCAAAGGAGAAAGGTCGCCGATATGACCATTGCAGTTAAAGGTAGCCTATAAATGGAACAAATAAAATAAACCGGGACTCTTAATTATAGATTTTAGCAAAAATAATATGAACTTATTCTATCTATAAAATTGTTTTATCATAATTTTATCCCACGAATCTAAGAATTCAACGGCCGGTAACTCAGCTACTCTCAAAATTATATAGAATTGACACAGGATTATTGGCTGTAAATTTATTTGATGAAGGTCCAATCATTTTCGATTCCCTGTATCCAGAGGCACAGACTTTATTCTTCATTCCCTGTTTTTATCTACAGTCTTATTGTTGGTTGTGGCTTTGGACTGCAGTTTTTGAAAATCTCTGACACTAGAAGTACCTTCTACAACAAACGTTTTAAGGAATTTCGGAGTGACCTCTCCCGTCGTACCCATACAACAATCATGATCAGACTAGATGAACAAGGTTTGCCTTTTTCACTGGCAGCATTATGTTTTCTTGGAAAAGAACGCAAACACCAAATGTTCTTTGATATGCCCTTGGAGTTACTCTAATTCAATTCGTAATCCATACTGCTCTACAAAAGAACCAGTGATCTATTTTCACTACATTTTTAGTGACTAAACCAAATGCCGAAAACAGCTGGCAACAATGAGGCAGAAGACAAAAATAAGAACAAACCGTTGTATATCTTGTTATATGGAACAGAAATTCCTGAACCTCCTGCATAATAAATTAAAAATTGCTCATGGAGAGAATAGTCGATTAACTGCAGACAAAATTTGTCAGTTCTACATTAATCAAGACTATCTAACCTGGCATCCACATGAATATTTGTATGTAGAAAATATTGCCTTTTTCCACTCTTTCGTTTTACATTTAAATATATTTATCAAACACGCATTGCATTTAAACTGTGGAATTTTTAAAAAAAAATTCTGTGTATTTACAGGGCCATTGTGACGAAGGAAAGCAGTACTGTTGCTATAATGCCAAGGAAAACAGAGGACCGGGCTACGGTTCTGGCGTCTCCAAACCACCCTTCATCAACAATAATAATCCCAACCGCCCTCCTATTGGTATCCCCATTGACAACAACAGGCGCCCTGGAGGCGGATATGGTGGTGTCGGAAGCGGTAGCTATGACCGTCCTGCGGTACTTGTAGGACCTGGAGGACCCACCGGCATCATTGGAGTTGGCAATAGGCCTTATGGAGGCCCAGAAGAGGATCTCTACCAGAACAGACCAATCGACAGACCAGGATATGGTCCCTTTGTAGACGACAATTTTCCAAGGCCACCATATAATCCCCTCGCCAGATCTGCTCTCACAGATTCAAAGAAAAATGGCAAAAAACTTTAAGTGTCAGTGGTTTCTATCATTAAACATTTCCTTAACATATTAACCAGGGCTAGGCCAGAAGAGCTCTGAAAGGAACATGTAAATAGCTAATATATTATAGTGCTGTTGAGCCATGTATCAAATCTTAAATGTGACATCCTGATGGGAGCACGTTTATTAATCAAATAATTTATTAAAGTATTTAATAATCGAATTGTATGATATATATCCAAAATGGTATCCCAAATTTATTACAGTTGTGGTATACGGGGATAAGATTTTGCCATTCTAAACAGGGAAGGTTCTTTGTACATTATCTTTTGCAATCATCTACCTGATTTAAATCACACCAGACATAATCTAGTACAAGATGCACTAAAGATGTGTTTCTAAACACCGAAATGAATAAGGTCAGAACGCGATGATCGTTTACATAAATATTGTCGTCTTATGATTATTATTATGATTCTTCGTTGTTTTAAAAATGACAGCTGATAATGAGAAATATATATTCCGTGTGTAAACATCGATTTGGACAGGAGAGGACAGTGACTTTGAGGCCGAAAGCTATTTTTCAGCGTTCTCGAATCAGGGGAGTATGATCTCGACTACAGCGGAGCATAGTGTGAAATACAGTGAAATAAACCTTCACTTTAGGTTTCTTCTGTGCTGAAAATCGGCCCTTTCTTTTAGATTTTGTTTGTTTGTGTATGGCACCCATCATATTAGGTCTGTTTTAGAGTAAGTTCTTAAAAAAATAAAAAAAAATAAAAACTTTGCATTATCAAGAATGTCCAGCACAACGTCCTTAGAACAGAGTATACAAGTCAGTTGAATAGATAACTGCATGCTTTTTATTTTTGTTTCTTGTAAACTATTTCCTATTATCAAGTCACACATTTTTGTATGAAAAAACAGAGCTCATTCAACGAGACATGAGGTCCCTCCAGCGTACTCTATTGTTGCTCTATTGTTGCGTACTCTATTGTCTCTAGAGGTAATTTTCTTGAATATTTTTCACCCCATAACACTGAATTTATTACTTTATATCTCCAAAATAACGACTGTGTCCAAAAATGTTCTATTTAAAGGAATCTGAACTTCCATTGGCCCAGATATTTCTTTTCGGATACATCGCCAATGAGAGCATCATTGAGTGCCAGATTTGCAGTTTCCGAGCGAAAAACTTCTGGTATTTGTCTTAATATACATAAGGATTACATTTAACTGTAAGCTAAACTAACTTCGCTCTACTGCATATAAGCACTGGACATGATTTAAAAATGAGGTTTAATGTCAAACTATATATATTGCCATGAGGGGTACTCAGAAACATGTTAGAGGCACAACTTCATTTGAATGGGCATTTCTTAGGATGATCATTTCTTAACTTGGGATTAACTTACACATTTTCTAAATCATATAGACAAGTTCTCTTTCCATATATATAAGGGAATAATAAGGCTTACCACTTCCCATAACAATTCCATTGGATCTACCATCCCCTCAGTTTTTTGTTGCCTACGGGGATCGAGGAAATGCCATCGTTGATGCAGTCACGCTCGAAGCTTCGCTGTACATAGCCCTCAACAGTTACGCGGCAATTATATATATATGCTTTGTTTAAATAGTGCGGGAAATTTGGGCTAAAATCTCCAACTGATTCGTGATTTACAAAGAGTTGCAATGCAGGAATTAATGAGAGTCATTCATTACAACTTCTTCAATATTTTTTCCAGGTTATCTCCTTATATGTTCCGATTTGAGGAATAAATACTGGTGAAATCAATAAATGATTACTTCATTACTGATTTCTTAATACTTAACATTAGCATGTTGTTTCTACAACAGTAAAAATAACTATTATTTTAAAGTATAAACTGTAAAGGACCTAAACTGGATGGAAGAATCACTTATTGAGGAATACTATTTGGAAAGGAGTTAGGCGAAGATTTGAAGACATAAAGGTACACTGTTTGTAAAATATCATTAGAATCATATATTACAGTATAAAGTATATAGAAAATAGAGGAATGCACAAACAAACCAAATAAAGATCAAAAGACGGTGTAGAGTGGGTGAGAACGGGAATGCGAAAGCTGAAAAGTGATGAATAGATAAATATTTTCCAAAAATGTTTTCATAGTTTCAGTATACGGGAGTAGAGAAGATAATACAAAGCGCATAATATTTGAGTGTAAGGAGACAAGCTTACAGAGAAAAGTATGTGTAAGTGAGAAATGGTTCAAAGTGGATAGAAAGGTCTAATTAATTAATATGTTTTAGTAAAGACTGTATGAACCTTTGAGAGCTTTTGTATAAAGTTAAAAAGAAATGGCAGCCGGCCATCGTAGCCATAGTCGTTAGAGCGTATGTCTCTAGCGTTCCATCGCAGAGAGGGTCGCGGGTTCTAAAGTCCCGTCTCGGGCATGGGTGTATATGTGCTGTGTATGTGTATATGTGCGCCACTAGAGAAAATAGATTCCTCTCCGATGGCCAAACGGGTTCTTCCCGAAGGTCAAAATAACATGTCTGTGTATCGTGTCTATGTGCACCACTAGAGAAAAATTTATACCCCGATGGCCAAATGGGTTCTTCCGAAGAAGAGAAAAAAAATGGAATTGCCTATGAAAAAAAGAAGTGTGCAAGGTATAATTTTAAGAGGAATTAATGTAGCTAGTAGAAGTTGTGTAATAAATATGGTAACTGAACAGACTAAGTTGAACACTTAACTATATTGCTTATAGGTTTTATTTGTAATAACCTTCGTACAGATAATAAATGATTAAGATAATACTGAAAATAATATTGGTAATGGGAAGAAACGTCGGCTGAGTGTACTGTAAATTTCTTTGCTTTCCTGGAGCAGCTGTAGAGCCGCAAAATACCTACAGATTGGAAACCCCTGTTTTAGGGAGTCGGTACAACAACACCGCTGTTTTATCGACTTGTCAGCATTTCTTTCTCACGTAATTCCAAACTCAACCGCGGTAATGCAAAATTCAACAAGCAGCCACTCTGTAAACATTTGTGATATCGAAACCTATAAATAAAAATTACAAAACAGAAATTACTCTAATATATTTCAACTTTTTACTGTGTACATCCTACACCAATCAAATATGCTTAGAATAGGTTAAAAAACAAAATTAATATATAACAAACCGACTGTTATAGCTGGTTAGGGTAAGGCATTTGTTACAAAAATGGATTATAAGAAACGAAAACGTGTTATACAATGTTCTCTATCCACATTAAACCATATAGTGTTTATGGGAAAATGGTTTTTATGTTTTCCCAGGATAATTATTGAAATAATTTCAAATTAAGGAATTTAGACCTGATTACATACCTACATAACACTGTAAATAAAAGCAGCTAAAATGCCTTATGAATATGAGTCCGAATTATGCTTAATATCTACTGAATATATATTAAAACATATATACTTAATGAATGTTATACATATAATATATGTTACATAATACTTCGAATACTGTTAATTCTTGAAAAGTAGGGAAAAACTCATTTTGCATAGATTTCTAATTGCATTCAACTCCATTATTTGATGTATTATATTTTATCTATCTCTTAAAATCAAAATTGAAAGATACACGCCTTTATTACTTTTGCATATATCCTATACTCACGGAATTTAATACAAAATGTAGGAAAAAATTGTAAGCGAGTAAAAATAAGAAATATTTACTATTATATGGGAAGTTTAGATTATGCACTTCCTATAACTTTTTAAAATCATTGTGTCGTATCATGGAAAAATAATGAAAGACAAAATCAGAACAATAATTCAACGCAAAAGTGGGATATGAACAGTAGCTCTTCGCTTTTTAAGCTGTTACCTCAAAACAATTTACCAGTAAGTACAAAGTCAATTGATCAAAGTGAATTTAATATCTAACCCTGCATGCCTCGCCCAACTCGGTAGCGTAGATGGTAGCATGTCTACCTCACGTTCAAGAGGTCCCGAGTTCGAATCTCGGTTAGGATGAGTTACCTGGATAAGGTTTTTCCGGGGTTTTCCCTTATCCTGATAGACGAATGTCAGGTAACTCTAAGCTGCATGGACCCCGGACTCATTTGAGCATCATTTCACCCATTTCATTCATCGTCCGATATGACTTAACGTTGGAGGACGCAAAAAAAAGAAAAAAACCTGCACGCCTCGTTAGCGTAGATGGTGGCGTGTCTCTCTCACGTTCAAGAGGTCCCAGGTTCGGATCTCGGGGTGGGTGAAAATCCTGGATAAGGTTTTTCCGGGTTTTTCCCTTATCCTGAAAGAGAGTGTTGGCTAACTCTTAAGCTGTAAGGGCCCTGGGTTCATTTGAGCGACATTTCACCCATTTCATTCATCGTCTGATGACAACGTTGGGGGGGGGGGGCGTAAATTACACACAAAAAATGTCTGATCCATCATATTGGTATGGTAGTTCAGTGGTACAGCAACAGCAAGGAAAGCTGAATTTACGTGTTTCAAATTCCGGTTAGGGCACTAAATTGTTCAGTTTGATTTTATATTTCCTAATTTAACCTACACACGGCAAGTGTGGCACAACAATTAGTTATTTTATTACATTCTAACATGCGACATTTAACCAAGAACAGCTTTTCATTTATGTACGGACACACACGAATAGAAAAGTGTTCAAAACGTTTGTATGTATGTATGTGTGTCTATGTTTCTGTTCATTAAAACATAGATATAGAATCTTTGGGGGGAATATAATACTGTGTTATTGCTCTCCAAAGTATGTGCAATTGACAGAGATAGTAAACACCATGAGATCTTATATTTAAAAATCCTCAGAAAGACACCTATTTTGCAAACCAAATTAAATTTTGAATAAGAAGATCTTAGTGAACGGGTAGATGGAATCAGAAGAGAAGGGATGAGGACAAGGAGGAAATTAAACATTTTTGAAGGTCATTATCGTAGCAAAATGAGATACTTTCATTATTAGTGACCTCTAAACCATAATAAATTTAAAATTTCATCTAGTAGTTTATATAAGTTTATGAAAATAATGTTGGCAAAGGTTTTATAATAAAACCTTAATTGCAAATAATCAAAGTGATATACTTAAATTGCTACACTTTTGTCATATTTTATATTACAATTATTTAAATTGGGGAATTTAATTGAGTACAGTTCAAAGAAAATAATTATTTACTGGTAAAATATATCCTTGATGTATAAGAAGCAAAAAGGTAAACAGAAATGTAATTACTCATTTGAAAATCTATGTAAAGTAGCAATAGTCGATTCTTAAGAACTGAAGAAAAAACTTGTTGGGATAACTGGAATACATGAAGAGATATTACGTCTGAAATGTAACCAAAAACATAAATTTGAGCGCTAATATGGATACAACATTTTTAAATAAGCAGGCCAGCTTAATGGCAATGGTGAAATTTTAAATAAATTATATGTTTCTTCAGCAGTGAATAATTAATTTATTACTTTAAAAACATACCTTAATATCTCCTTTTACCTACACAGTATCAAGATATTGCATGCAACTCTGAGTGTGGCGTAAAGTCAAGGTAAGAAAATAAAATTTTCCAGCTTAAAAGCAGCAAATTAGGAAAGTCCGCCAATAAAACTGCTAAAATAACATACAACACCACATTCGTGTTAAAATAAAACCATTACAAAATAAATATAAAAGATATCCTTTTGCCATGTTTCGCTGGAAGTTATGAGAAAAGGATGAATCAGAACAATCAAAACTGCCAACAGACTCAGGTCACGGTCGAAGCTTACCTTAGCGATATGTTTAAGTACCAGTACAAGCTGAATATGAATTGCCCGATGTTTCGGGTATCCTCTCAGAGATCAAGTCTTCCGCTGGGATGACTTCCAAGATTTCCAGTGTGCTAGACCAGATGAAAGGAATTCGAGTCACGTATTGGAACTACAAGGTAGCTAAGTGGTTAGAGCGCTGGCATGGTAAGCCAAAGATCTGTGGCTTGGGATTTTTCGCATTTCATGCAGCGTTCCCAGCTAATCTTCACCTCCACATGTTTCCAGGGTAGAATCACTTTTTTATACCTGCTAGAAGGTATCAGAAAACAATCCTTTTAACCGTCTACACAAAACGATAAACGTATAACAAGAATAACTTATGGAGTAATAGATTAATATTCAGGGAAACTTTTTAAAATGACCTACACGTATCTGGAAGTCGTCGCGTTCAGTGGGATAGATAAACAGAGATAAGCAGATGCGTCTCTACTTGCCATTCTTTTAGCATCAGAAGCGCTATTGTTAACTAGAATTTTCTAGCAGTACCCTTTTACCCCGCCTCCGGAACATTTTAAAATTATCTGTGAAAATTTCCAGCGGGTATACAAGGGACCTTCTCAGTTAATCAGAGCCAGTTAGTTCAGCGCCTTTCTGTTGTGAATCAACTGCGGTTCTACAAACGAGTCTGTGAAAGATACAGCGAATGCGCTAGCATGTGAGATTACAGACATATTATTTGTTATTTCATAGCGGTGTGGCCAGGAATTAGTGATGAGTAGGGCTCTGCTTTAATATGCAGCAACCACGCTTGTTTATCTATATAAAGGTAGTAAACGTTAAAACATTTTGTAGAATGGTTAAAATACTTTGAGCTTTTGAAATCTGAGGATTAATCCCCTTAACAACCTGGTGATTTACACATTTTATTGGTGATTCCTAAAGTGTAAGATTCTTAGCTACCTTCGGGTCAAACTTGTATAGTCCGACGACTCACCACTCGTGAAAAAACTCCAGCAGAACCTACGTTCAATACTGCAAGACAAAGTAGAAAAACAAGTTCCTCTCTGGATGTCTTTCATCACATCAGTGCTAATTTTTCTCTATTTATTCTACATTGTCAAACATTTGCTTGATACTGCTGTTTTGTTTCATTAAATGTGATTTGTAGGTCCTTATTTTAGTCTAAATAATTGGCTGTGTCTATTTCATAACTGATGAGCTATCGTCTGCATACTATATCTTGTGTCCTTTAGAGGCATTTGACACTTTAGCAGCATAGTGCAGAGAGGAACATGTTTACATAGCACTGGCCAGCATGGCCGATGAGTAACCACATGTCTCTCACGCGTTAGCCCAAGACATCCTAGGCAGTTTGAATTCAAACGAAGGAAAGTAATTAGACATTCTGTGATTATATTCCTAGCAAGCAAATGACATCATACGACGAGTACACATATATTGTTCTATAGTATTTCCACTGAAGTCTCGGAATTTAATTATTGGCTGAATACAATACTTTTGCTACATAATGTATGTACATAGTGCAGAATGTAAAAATAGCTATAAGTATTTAAACACAAGTCAAATAATTTCTCAATAAATTACCAATCTAAAAGGTGAGTTATTCTCTCCTAAATAAATACTCTTTAAAATATACAGAAAACATTCTAAGAATTTCCGGTGGTTTACACTGTTTTTTATACTATCACGTACTACATACGCTAATTCAAGCCTGGAAATTGGCTGTCTTCCCTTGTTGCCGTCCGTTTACTGTCCAGCAATGCAAATAAGGTCCCTGAAAAGTATGTGCTGCCTTACACAGTGAGACAAGGACAGCAAATGTGTGTGGAAGAGAACACCTGCCACACAAGGAGCAGAACTCTTAAAAAACATGCACCCTATTCACTCTCTACACTAAAACCGAGAAGAGTCATTCACAAAAGTAGAAGCCGTCAGAAGGTTTTTGAATGGTCTATAACTGTACTGACATGGGGTGTCATAAACTTGTCCAGGGAGGGTGTGGGAACCTTCGCCAAACCCTCTGCTTCTCAGGCCTCGGAGACTTACTCTCTTGTGGAGGACAGTAACTAGAATTCACCCGTTGCGATCTGCAACGGTTCTCACGCACGAAGCGATATCTCCCTATCTGAAAGACGGGGTAGTTGAACCACCTGGTATATCTACAGGCACAGAAGGCACATATTCTCCCTTTCCCTTTTGTGCGTTAGAGTGTTACTATTTTGTAATGAATAGTTTGGAAAAATATCACATTTATAAGGAAAAATGTCTGTCGACTTGAATCGCTTGACAGGTATCTCAATTGTAGCATGTTTTATGTAAGCTTCTGAACATTTGTAGTTTCCTCACTATGCGATCTGGGAGATGAGAAGTTCTATCGCTTGAGTAGAGCTTGAAAGGTTTGCGCTCTATCCGCTGATTTCGAAAATGGCAAACAACGCAAATTCCTTCATTAACCTCTATGTTGCACGTGTGGGAATAGTTTCCTAGATTAAATACCATAGATGTATTCTTTGAAGGCCTAACAATGGGAAGAAGTTCTTCATCCACTTATAGAATAGAAATCTTATAATCTATCCAGATCCGCCCATGATCCTGTAATCCATTCAAAGAATCCATTTTCATGAATAGAAGCTCATCTTTCCATCTTTTTTTTATGAAAAATTATCGGAGTAAGAAGCCAGCCTCGGTAGCGTCTGCCTCACGTTCAAGAGGTCCCGAGTTCGAATCTCGGTCAGGGTGTGTTATCTGGATAAGGTTTTTTCCGGGGTTTTCCCTTATCCTTAAAGACGAACGTCGGATAACTCTAAGCTCCATGGACCCTGAGCACAAATGAGCACCATTTCACCCATTTCATTCACCGTCCGATATGACTTAACGTTGGAGGACGTAACATTAAAAAAAAAAAAAAAAAAAAAAAAAAAAAAATCGGAGTAGGAACATACTGACAGCAGCGAACATGAAGCTAACAACATTTATCATGGACCTCTTACAAATGAAGGTGTTCATCCACCTTCTTCTTCCCCTTACCTGTCACAACTTAACTAGTGTCCTGCGGGAGAATTAAACATTAGTTTTTTCATAACTGAAAAGTTTATTTCACAAAATTGACGTTTTGAATTTCAGGTTTTAAAATAAGACAAAAGAAGAGAAAAAGTACCAAAACTCTACTTTGTAAAGCCCGGTATTCTTATCACTGAAAATTTCGTGGCTTTCTCAAACCTACTGCTTAATGACTTCTGAAAAATAAACCATTTTACGTTAGTCCCACATTACCTTTCACCGTGTTAAAGAGGTTACACATGATGTGGTAAGCTGATGTGTCATTCGAGGCAAGTTGGTAGTGAGGGCTGACCGGACTGGACTACGCTGCGGAGGATATTCGGCATGGAGGTACAAACGTGGTCAATTATACATATGCGCCCATGCGGAGAGTATGAGGTGAGGGGAGACAGAGGGCGGCCTTTCCAAGGAACCACGACATGCAGTGGGTAGGGTCCCTACATTTTACCAGTTGGAAACTCCCCGGCAGACTGTAACAACCGGCATCCACCTTACTGTTGTCCGGAAGTAACCTCACCTGACTGGGTTCGGAGACCTGAGACCTTCCCACCTTCGTATCGGGAGAGTAAGCTTCAACAAGAGCATATCATCCTGCCATGCAACGCCGAACCCCTGCCGACACTTCTATCCTGAAAGAGACCACCCGATGAGAGATGATGTGAAATGTTGATGGAGATGAAAGGGAGGGATGTAATTAGTCTACCCAGGATTCATCTGGCGCCCTAGGAAAACGCCACGAAGTTCCTGAGTCAGGTAGGTTGGCCAAGGAAGTTGAACACGGACCTCCGAATGCGGGTCACAGAAGAAACCGCCTGAGCCATTCCACTCGGTTAATAAGGGCAAAGCTATAATGGACCCTTTCCATCTGTAAACAGTACTGGACGTACGAATGTGCAAGAATTTGTTTCTTTCTATGATCCTTTCTTCCAGTTACAATGGCAACTTTAAATAATTCCTAAGGATGATCCCAGGCACTTCGAAAAATCGGAAACCTCTGTTGTATCTCATTTTTCGGTCTATCGGCATCAGTGGCCTCTATCACTTTCACTTTCGACCAGTTTTTACGTCGTTTTATTTAAAAGGAACGGTAATATTAACTATGTCATAATATGTTGTTTCTAATTTCCTTTTCTATAAAGAAAAACGGATTGCTGTTGCGAGAGGAATATCAAACCAACGGCACGGAAAATATTTAGCCTGTATCTCACAAAAAGGTGCACTATCCATGCGTATAATTCCATATATAACTTCTAAACTAGATGCAAATATAAAAATATATGAAATACACATGCCTTAAACGATGATAGCATCAAACTTTTAGTATTTAATTGTAAAGGCAATGTAAACATGTTAAAAAGTAGTATAAAATATAGACTTCTTTATACGAAAACGATCTGAATTTTGGCTGTTCTATATATGGCAAATTGATCATTCTTCCGTTTGTTCAAATTAGTTTGAATACCATTTTAAAAGAAAACACAATGGGTACAGTAAGCACAACCATCTATAAAAAAAAAACAGTTGGCTATTGCCAATTGCAGCATCTGTTAGTGAAGTTAACCTCAGTTATCTATCGTTGTATTATTCGTGTAACCATGAGAGAATCGTTTTCTATCTTGCAGTGAAATTTATATTGGTATTGGCTGCAGGCGTTGGGAATACCCCCGTGGCTTTGGAAACATCTGGTCACTTCAGAACCGAACGAAAAACGAAATACAAAATCAACTCTATTTACACACTAAAATATGCACATGCACAAAGCCAAAACTTCCTACAGCTCTCAAAGTTACTGTGTAAAGTATTGCCCAAGAAACTCTTTAGTGTTCCTTATTAGCAGACATAAATTGAAAATAAATTGAAATACGGTTATGATAATAAAGCTGCGGGTATGAAATTGCGGCAGTACTTCCTCTCGCCTCACGGCTGCACGTACCTGGATTCGCCGTCGGGACTCCTTCCTCGGTCTCCACGTCGTCGTCTGCTGCTTGCTTTACCCTTGGCTCTAGCTGCTGTCTCCTGCATGGACTCTTTTTGAGTTCTCAGGGTGTTAAGCTTGAGACAACACAAACCAACGATAATCTCTGAACTGCTTTAATTTGTCCTTAAACTTGTGGAACTCGGGCACCCTTAAATAACTGTGTTTTCGACGGACATTTTATAATTCATTTTACTGAACGCGGCACGTTGTCGGACACACCAGACGGATGTATACCATACACTTGACTGCAATGAGCAAAAAATGAGCACTGAATGGGTGTTGCTACCCCCTTATATACACAGCACGGCGTCACAAGGAAAAGCTAAGAGGATATTGATCTGTGTAGCGGTACAGTAAAGTAGCTAGCATTCCATTCTATTGTCTGATATCCGCCCTTCATAGATTGTCGTCCGGGAGTGTAGTGTTTCTCATGTACATCTGCCCAGGTTTGTTACAATATTTTACATCAAAGTATACAATTTTACTTTCACAAACATAGCTAGTTACAGTTCTCAAATATATGTATAATTATTAAACATGTCCAATAATTAAATGAATAATTGATCCGAGGACCAAAGTTCCTGTTTCAAAATAGATGAAAGCTGTCACCGGAGTTTTCCACTAAAGACTCCTCAGTTACGTTCCTATACAGGCGCCCTCCTTAGTTTACAGGAAGATGTAAACAAAGCGGGAAAAGGTATTACTCCGCCGGCGACTGTTATTGGAGGGAATATTCGCGACATTTTATTCCCACATGGCGAACATGTGCCCTGTCAACGAAATTCTATGAAAAGCTTTGCTTTGCCGTTTTCAATATTTTGACTAGCTTATGGGGTAGCACTTTTTAGTTAAGATCAAATGCAAAGGTGTATGTACAGTGTAACCCATGTTTGCTTTTGTAAGCTAACAATGATTGAATGTCCACAAAATGTTCTCAAATATTTGATATCTGGACATAATCTCACCTCATTTATAAATTAAAAATTAAGACACGGATCTTTATGCGGAATAACAGTGTTAAATAACTGCGTGCAGCCACTTTGGCAAAGACTTGAACGTTCTATTGGCAAGTGAAATATATCAGGTACCTAATTGTAATCTGATGACGACTTCAACTTCCGAATTTTCCTTTGATAATTCTTTCGCCACAACAGTATATGTTCACGCCCAATAATTATAGTTTCTTTGTTTCTCTTCACAAATTCAATACTGTGACTTTGTGGGTTCGTGAAATGAAAAGTCCAATTACACCACTCAAAAATGTTCCTTATTTCCACCGACTTACAGTTAAACACTTGCCAACTACCAGAATTACGTAATACACACAATTACGATTCACCAGTTCGTCCGTTAGAATTCCACTTACACTCGCAATTACGTAAACTCCTCCGACGCACGTACACAGTCTTCTCGTCCACTGTATCGCTGCTCGCCAAGAAATAACTGACTGACTTCCAGCCCGACGTGTTGCTTATATAGGGTCAGCTGGCCAATCCAGAAGGTTCTGGATTAGATGAAATATCCCGTAAGTTCGAGAACTCAGGTGGAACAGAAAGAGGCGGCGCAGTGATGTTTTTTTTCAGCCACCCCTCGTTACCGCTATAAGACAAACGAGTGGGCGTGGCGAACACCGACCGTCTCCTGCTGCTGCCGGTTCTATAGGGAGTTCCGACGTTCGGGTGACACTGCTCCCTCCTCAAAGCTGGTCGTCCCGAACAGCACCATCGAAACGTGCCAGGCGATCCAGGTGTACCAGCAATATCTTCCCTCGGGGAACCTTATGGATGCGGTAGACCACGTCGTTAATCCTCTTCACCACCCGGTACGGTCCTTGCCATGGCTGCTGGAGCTTCGGGCAGCGTCCCTTGGTCCGGGTAGGACAGTACAACCAGACCAGGTCACCTTGCTGGAACTCTTGTCTGTTGGCTTGCCTGTCATACCTGGTCTTTAATGCGGTCGCTCGCCTTCTGGATGATTTGGCGAGCCATCTCGTGCATGTCGTGGTTATGGTCCACCAAGTTCTCCATATACTCGGTCGCTGGCTGTTTCGCTTCCGGAGGTCTTACAAAAGCCAGGTCACAGGGGAGGCATAACTCTCGGCCGAACATTAAGCTGGCTGGCGTCATCCCAGTTGTGTCGTGTGTAGACGACCGGTAGGCCAGCAAGAACAGTGGCACCTTGACGTCCCAGTCTCGCTGATGGCTGGCCACGATCTTCCTCAGGTGTTCCTCTAAAGTCTTGATGTATCTTTCGACCATGCCATCCTCCTGGTGATGTAGAGGCTTCATGCGGGTCTTGTTCACGCCAAGCTTTTGTAGTGCCTCCTTCATTAGGTTGCACTCAAAGTTGGTCACTGTGTAGCTCTAACGGCACCCCAAATCGACAGAACACTTGCTCCACGAGGCAGTTGTGATTGTCTTTGGCTCTTGGTTTGGGATGGCATACACCTCCGGCCACTTGGTGAAGTAGTCCACGACCACCATTAGGTACTTGCTGCCTCGGTCGGAAACTGGGAACGGTCCAGCAATGTCAACGGCGATCCGTTCGAATGGCGCTCCGACGTTGTACTGCTGCCTGCGACCCCGGCTCCTAGTCTGGGGGCCACGACTCGCCGCGCGCATGTGACACTGACAGCACCATCTCTCAGCATCTGCTCGGAGTCTACGCCAGTAGTAGCGCTGCCGTAGTTTGTCAATCGTTCGGTTCACTCCCAGTTGTCCTCCCGAAGTACCGGCGTGCGCTTACTCCAAGACTTCCGGAATCTTACTCCGGGGAAGTACCAACTGCTCTCTCTGCGTCTTGCCATCAGGTGATAGCTATACCCGGAACAGCACGCCCTCTCTGGTCCTCAACGAGTCCCATTTGGCCCAGTACGACTTGTAGGTGGCGCTCCTCGCTGCGATGTCCTCCCAGGTTGGTCTTGTCCCTGCCTCCACTTCCCTCAAGAGTGGCCCCAAGTCTGCATCCGCCAGCTGCTCCCTCCTCAGGCCTGCGCTATCACAGCCGTCCGCAGGCTCTGCCACAACTACTCGGACTGCTGCGGCACGCTCCTTCTCTTCCACTCTTATACATTGGCCGCACTCCTCTGCACAGGGTCTTCGGGACATGGCGTCTGCGTTACCGTGGCTCTTCCCTCTACGATGTTCCGAGGTGAAGTCGTACTCCTACAGCCTCTGGACACAACGTGCTGTCTGGCCTTCCAGTTTCTTAAAGTTCAATAGCCAGGTTGGGGCGGAATGGTCAGTCCTTAGGTGGAATGGCTGACCGTACAGGTACTTGTGAAAGTGCTCCAAGGTCTTTACTACCGCCAATAATTCTCGTCGGGTGACGCAGTAGTTCTTTTCTTCCCTGGATAGCGTCTTGCTGTAATAGGCTATCACCTGCGCATGGCCGTCCTGGATCTGCGATAGGACACCTCCAATGCAATGGTCGCTGGCTTCGGTGTCCACGATGAAGGCGCCACCCGGTTGTGGAAATCCCAAAATTGGAGCACGGCACAGGGTCTCCTTTATGTGCTGGAAAGCGTTTTCTGCATCCTCCGTCCATACATAAGGCCGGTGTTCCTCTGTCAGGCGGGTGAGTGGTTTTGCGATGTTGGAGAACCCCTTTATGAATCTGCGGAAATAACTGCACAGCCCCAGGAAACTGCGCAATTCTCTCTTATCCTTTGGGCGAGGCCAATCTCTCACAGCTTGTGTCTTCTCCGGGTCTGTGGCTACTCCGGTTGCTGAGAATATGTGAAAAGTCTTCCCGAAGATGATGATGTTTTCCAGGTATAGCAGGCAGGCATCGTAAGTCACCCCTCTCATCACTGACTCCATGAGGCGTTGGAAGGTAGCTGGTACGTTGCCGAGACAAAAGGGCATAACCGTGAACTGCCAGAGCCCTTGGCCCGTCGAGAATGCGGTCTTCTCCTTGTCTCTTGAGTCTAGAGCAACCTGCCAGTAGCCCGACTTCAGGTCCAGGGTTGAGAACCACTGTGCACCAGCTAGCGTGTCCAGGGTGTCATCAATGCGGGGTAAGTGGAAACAGTCCTTCCGGGTGACAGCGTTCAAATTTCTGAAGTCTAGGCAGAAGCGTAGCTCGCCATTCTTCTTTGTCACCAAGACTATAGGTGAACACCAAGGGCTGTCAGACACTTCAATCAATCCGCTGTCTCTCATGTCCTCCAGCATGTCTCGTACCGCCCCTTGCTTCGCCAGCGAAACGCGTCTATGTGGTTGCCGAATAGGCCGGGCGTCTCCGGTGTCGATGTGGTGAAGCACTTTGTCCGTGCGGCCGTAGTCACTATCGCCTTGGCTGAAGACCAGCTCGTATCGCCTCAGTAGTTGTCAAACTTTCTCCAGCTGTTCTGCGGTCAGGTGGACGGCCGCCCTCTCCAGTAAGCCTTCTATCCGGGGCCCCAGGTGTTGCTTCGGCGCCGGCTCCTGTGTCTTGTCGAATGCTGTTACGCTCACCCCGGGCTCGCACGTTCCCAAATCCGTCCCGGTCTGGACGTCGTGATCAGTGTCCGCTGGATTTAGCAGTTTCACTGGCACCTCCTCTTGGCACGGCAGCAATGCCTTGGCTACACACAGTCCGTGTACAGGCGTCTTCTGGTCCAGCATCATGTACTTGGTTCTCTGGCCTTCCAGTCGCGCCGTCACCACCACCTCACTCCTCGCGGGGACAACCACGTCTTCGCTCAAGACGACCCTGCAAATTCCAAGGCGCTCTTCTGGTTGACGGAGTATAACCTCTTCCCCGTTGAGCCGCAGGACCTTACTGCCGACGTCTACCGTCGCCTCGTGGCTCCTGAGGGCATCCAGTCCCAGAATCACCTACTCAGCCACCTTCGCGACGAACACCCAAAGATGTACGGCACTCCGTCCCAAGGTCAGCTTCAGCAGGGCCTCCTTCTCAACAGGCAAGGTGTTGCCCGATGCCGTGACAAGCTGGTATGGTCGGCAAACCCTTCGCCACGTCAGGTCTGACGATGGTCACGGCCGCCCCGGTGTCCACCAGCACGCGGCACGGCTTTCCTCTTACACAGCCGTCCGCGATGAGGCTGTCATCCATACGCCGGCTGATGGCGCGCAGTGTCACTCTAGGGGATGGTGGTGATGGCGCCGACGTGCCCCTCTCCGCGAATGCCCTTACTCGTTTTCCGGCTGCTCTTCCTGGTGTGGGCAGTCTCTCTGCAGGTTTCCGGGCTGTCCACACCCCCAACACAGCAGGCCACTAGGTGTTCGCCGGCGTCCCTCGGCTGGTCTTCTGTCTCCGGTGTAGCGGACACTCCTCGTTCTCACGTCGGGATAGCTGTTACCTTGGCCGCCTCCATCCATAATGCTGCCGTTAGCGCATCGTGGACTGTTTCATAATCGCCGACCATTAGGCGCTGACGAATCTCCGTGTCCCGTACCCCGTCGACGAAGGTGTAGGCAGCTTCCCGGAACACGAACTCTGGTGGGAGGTCGACTTGTGCCTTGCTTGCCAGTTGTTCAACTGCCAGGGCGAACTCCTGCAGCGTCTCCCCCGGCTGCTGTGACCTTGCCTTTAGCTGGCTGCGGTACGCTGCGGCTAAGCGGTGGTTCCCGAAACGATTCTCCAGCGCCTCCAAGATGTCCTTGGGCGCCGCCGTTGTCTGCACCGCGTTTAGGACTTCCGCGGCCCGTCCCTGGAAGCTGGCTATTAACTGTGTGGCCTCCTCCTCCGGTGACCATCTGTTGTGCTTGGCCACTGTGTCGAACTGGCGGCGGAAGACCTCAAATGTTGACGCACCGTCATATTTCGGATGTTTGACTCGCGCCGATGTTGTGTCGCGTCCCGGTGCGTCGGCCTTCAAATCCTTCAACCTCCTGCCGACGACGTCCTCCACCATGGCGTTCAGGGACTTGACGCTGCTGTCGGCCTTCCCTTCCAGGTCGTTAACGCGGCTCGCCAGGTCTTCGACGCGCTCGTCCACTTGGCCCATCCGCTTGTCCAGCTCCGTCACGTCATCCCTCACACCGGCCAACTGCTCTTCAAATTTGGCGGCGAGAGCCTCGTTCGCCACCTTCCTTTCCGTGGTCAGTTCGGCCATCTTTGCGGTCAATGTCGTGGCTTTCTTCCGTCTTCGCTGTTAATTCGGCCTTCATTTATTCCATCTTCCCGGTGATGCTGTCGTTGGCCGTCTTCATATGTTTCAGTTCCGCGGCCAGGTTGTTATTTGTAGTCTCCAGCTTGGCGGCCAGGCTGTTATTTGCCGCTTCTGTTTTTGCAGCGAGGTTTTCATTTGCCGTCTTCATTTCCGTGGTCAGTTTGGCCTTCATTTCCATCATCTTCTCCAAAATCTTTTCCAATGCCGCGTCCATGGTTGCAATGTTGGGTGAAGTTGTTGTCCCGCTTCCTGACACCATGTGACTTGGTGGGTTCGTGAAATGAAGAGTCCAATTACACCACTCAAAAATGCTCTTTATTTCCACCGACTTACAGTTAAACTCTTGCCAACTACCAGAATTACGTAATGCACACAATTACGATTCACCAGTTCGTCCGTTAGAATTCCACTTGCACTCGCAATTACGTAAATTACTCCGACGCACATACACAGTCTTCTCGTCCGCTGCTTCGCTGCTCGCCAAGAACTGACTGACTTCCAGCCCGACGTGTTGCTTATATAGGGTCAGCTGGCCAATCTGGAAGTTTCTGGATTAGATGAAATATCCCGTAAGTTCGAGAACTCAGGTGGAACAGAAAGAGGCGGCGCAGTGATGTTTTTTTTTCAGCCACCCCTCGTTACCGCTATACGACAAACGAGTGGGCGTGGCGAACACCGACCGTCTCCTGCTGCTGCTTCTGCTGCCGGTTCTATAGGCAGTTCCGACGGTCGGGTGACAATACCTACGTCCGAGGAATGGGATGGAGGCTCGTTTTTCAAAGCTTGGCTAATTGGGGTCATTGTTTACTGCTTGAGAAACTTCTGAAAATTATGGTGGCTCGTTTCTTTCAAAGAAGCTATGCACCTTGCAACGAACAACGCCTTTGAAATATTGATTATACTGTCGCGAACGTATTGTTGCGGCGAGGCGACGCGGCCAACGAGCTCAAAGAGACGGACAGTGCAGTGCAGAGATAAAGGCTTGCCGAAACGGTGGGGGGAAAGGAGACGGATTTCTGGAGAGTTCGTCTTTCGTCTAACGCCATCCTGATTGTTTGAGAACATTCCACGAATTTCCAGAATCGTGAGTAAGCTATAAAAGGAAGCTGCCCCTCACCACTGGGTACAGTTGTTAATTGGAACAACTGTGTGAGCTGTGTTTGTGGTCGTTGACCTTGCAAGTTGTACTCTGTATGTGAGTAATTCTGCTACTTTAAGGGTTAACCAAAGTGTGTTTCTACGGAAATAAGGTGCAAGTTTTGGTGTTTCTAACCTGGACTTTAATTTCATGAACCCAGAAAGTCACAATATTCAGCTTTCACAACTGGATTCTTTCTTTTCTATGTTTTCCTGGAGTGAGTCATAAGTAACAACAATAAGTGAAGCTCCAATCTTTTATTTACTCACAAAGATTTTGAAGTATCGTCTATCCAGGGAAGCGAGAAATGTGTCTTTGAAATTCTCGTATTTAAAAAAAAAATGAAGTATTTATACCCTTTCGTACATCTTCCTGTAGATTATCATTTCTACAAATGGTGTTACTAAAATATGTTTGATATGCTCTAATGTACAGAAAAACAAAAAATTAAATGTCCCTTCTCTTAAACGTGAATATAACGGTTTTCTCCTAGTTCCTATAAGAAAATTTAAACGGTTGTTCCAAGAGAGAACTTAATGCTATCACAATGGATCATAATGATCATAATTTAAGATTATTATACTTAAACCTTTTTACAAAGCCGTCCAATGCTATTAGGAAGTCATCGTCAGGAGTAACTGTATGTTCCCTATACAATTCATAGCGTTTGCTACGCTTTGATACCCATGTTATTTCTTTCAGGGTTCTTCTTCCATTATAGTCTACTATATATGGCATAAATATAAAAACTGGTAGCTGTTAAATGATGCATTCGTGTGCAGCAGATGCCATCATTTGCAATCTTGAGAAGACTACACACTGCGAAAGGTCACCATATACAGAACTTGCCTTGAAGTTACATAAAGTCCTTAAAATGGTATAAATACTCGTGAAAATAGTTTAAAAAGATTCTACACATGTTCATTAAACGAAAAGTACTGATATCTCTTTGGAGAGACAAAATAAAATAATAAATAAATAAATTATTGGCCCATAATATCCCTTAAGAGCAAGGGCCTCCCACAAACTAGTGGGGTCAGCTCGGCCGTTTCTTACAGAGTGAGAAAATCCCTGAAAGATGCCAGTTTTTTGACTATCCTTAATTAATATTGTATCGTTATATCTAGAAATTACTGTTCATTTTCACAGTCACTTTCACTTTAGAGCTGCTACCACTTGCTTCCACTGATGTCTGTCTTTTGCCGTTCTAATCATCTAGCCCATAGAGGACACATTAATAAATCGTGGAAGTAATTATTTCAGCTATAGAACTCATGCATGTCTTATCGAGGACTGACCAACAAAGTTTACTCTGGATTTCTTTAATACATATGCATATTATCCCATTTCTAGGCATACAGATTATATTACAAAGTAATCTCTGCTACTTGAATGCACTTTTTATAGCATCTCTGCCAGTCTTCGAGCACATGGCGCAGGTCATTCTTTGTGAGGTCCTCGAAAAATTTGAATACTTGAGCACTTTCTCGAGCACTGCTTCAGGGTTCTTAAATCAAATCCACTGGAGCTTTGCCTATAACCATAAGAATAAAAAAGTCACAGAGCACAAGATCTGTGGCTGTAAGGTGGATATGACACACGCAGGTAATGTTGAATTTAGCGAAAAACTGCTTCAGTTGATTTGAGAAGTGAGAGTAAGTGTTGCCATTATGAATTCGCCTTCCAGTGCAATGGGGTTCTGGACGTTTGCTTCCAATGCATTTCCTCAATTTAACGAATACTGACGTACCGTATGCTAATATTATAACAGTAACGTGAGCATACTGATAAACCATTCCAGTCATTGCAGAATGTAAGCAAGGTCCACAAAAGTGAGCATTATTACAACCTAGCAATATGAGACTGTTGCCAATGGACATTACACAATGTGGCAGTACCACCCTCGGCCCTTGCACAATTACAAATTAGCTAATGTTTTAAAATTATTATTAATATTCTTTATGTGAACTTAAAGAGCAAAGTCTATTGTTAAATATGTTAGTCAACTGTAAATCAGTGAATTATAGGTACTCCTAAATCTTGCTTTACAGCGAATTGTACAAAGAAGATACGGGACATCCGATGCATGCAGAGGAGAAACCTTTAAATCTAAAGAAGGTTGTAAACCATTTACAAATAAAATTTTAGGTATGTTCGATTGAAATTTAAAGAACCAACGTTGCGAACTAATAGCGAAATGCACCAAGGCATTCTACACATTCGTGAAGTCAATAGACTTTGATAAATTGTGCTTAAAATAGCACATGATTAAAAAAATAAAATAAATTATTATAGTTAAAATGTCAATTTAATCTCCATTAAACCTTGTAAATTTGCAATATTTCATAAAATATGCTTAACTTTACCTATACCGGTGCCGTCCTTAGTTTATGAGACGATGTCAACAAAAGCACGTGTACTTGTGCGACATCATTGGCTGTTTAGCCTTCCAACTCCATGCGGATGAAAAATAGAGTTCACATAGCATCTAGTGCAAAATATATAAACTACTTTAGATTATTACAAATGCATCAGCTAAACATTAATTAATTATTATTTTATTTGATATAGTAAGCGTGATTTGTATGTATTATTCAAAGTGCACGCTGCGCTTGCGCAGATTAATAGCAGAAGGAAGGTAATTAGTTGTACAACATGGCTGCTTCCGTGCAATCTGTAAACATTCCAGAGGGGAATCGTTAAAAGTGGTGAAAGACAAATCATATCGAACGTACATTGTAAGTTGTGACTTTAGCAATGGAGGACATTAATTTGTGAGCAGAGTAAACCGGTATCTCAGCGCCAAGTATTAATGCTCCAAGAAGTGAGGTTCGCTTTCTACTCCAGGAATACAGCGAAAAAGAAAGAAGCCAGTCGTGGAAGGTGATTATGATGAAATTGTTAAAAGTGTTATTCAACGCAAGGTTCATAAATTCTTTGAAAGAAACGAGGGACCACAATTACAAAGGTGCTTCAAGCAGTAAACAATGATTCCGATTAGCCGAGCTTTGAAAACTGAGCTTCCTCAGCTTTCTTCACGACTTAGGTTTTGAATTCGTAAACAGAAACAGAAAAAATATAATTCTTGACAGTGAAAATATATTGTTGCAACGAAGTAATTATCAAAGGAAAGTTCGGAAACGGAAGTCGTTTAAGGAATTCGCCCGTTGTCAGATACCAATTAGGTATGTAAATTTTGTTTTTCAGTTGCAGGCCAGTAGAACTTTGAACTCGTTGTCAAAGTGGCTACACGCAGAGAGTCCTTGCCTTAATTTTTAATTTATAAATGAGGTGAGGTTATGTGAAGAAATCAAATACAGTGCGATCCATACAAATCTGAACCACCTCGATAGCCCATAATATTTGAACCAATAATAAGACACACGTGCAACTTTGGGAGAATATAATACACAATTGGAAAATTGCACTACACTATTTACATATCAGAGAAAATGTTAAAAGTGTCCTCCACCAGCGTCTATGGATCGTTGGTACCATTTTCTTTGATACGACTGTAGACACTGAAGCTTATATGGGTATCTTTAAGACATTTGTGGAGCAGCTGGATGATATCGAAGGTTATTTCCAGCAAGATTGAGCAACCTGCCATACATCTAATGACACCATGGAACTTGTAACCAGTTTCTTTGATAATCGAATAGTCCCCTGACCTAACCTCACCGGATTTTTGCTTGCGGGGGTATCCAAAAATAGAAAAATACAAGAATAGACCACGGACAATTGATATACTCAAGGAATCCATTCGAACCGAAATAAGTAACGGTGACGAGAAAACTCTCCGTAAAACTTTAGAGAATATGGTCAGACGAGTGCAATGTAAATAGTAAAGTGTAATCTCCCAATTGCGTATTATATTCTCCCAAAGCTGCACGTGTGTCCTATTATCAGTTCAAAAGTTCTGATCTGTTGAAATGGTTCAGGTTTATATGGATCACACTATTCTCTTGCTTGATTTACCTCTGCCAATGAATTATGGATGACGCCGTTATAGATTATAGTCTGAACTGCCATACAAACAGGTTAAGCATTCTAAAATTTATCTTGCACCATAAAAACTCAACACTAAAAGAAAATTAAAACATGGAATGTTTCCATGTGATGGAGCATGTTATACAATTAAAAATAATAAAAATAGTATTTGTAAGAATATGTATTAGAAGAATAAGCGGAGAAGGGTATGAGACGTAACAAATAATATTTCATAAATGTAATGATAGCAATTATGGATATATTTATACGAATTTGCAGGGTAGACTAGATGATATGTATTAGGTACAACAATTTATTACCAGATTCGGTATAATGCAATAAGTATAGTGTAAAGGATGGATTATCTACTACACAGCTGACCTTAAGCACGTCGAATATTCCTCAGCTTATATAACACGTTCTTTAGACTCCCAAGGCTTTTTAGCTTTCCCCTGCAACAATTCTTCGTCTACTGAAGACAATAAGTTCGGTAAGAGCCAAGCTGTTAAGACCTTCACAGCTGAGGGGTAACTTTTTTCTCTTTGTGAGGAACAACTTCCTGTCGACAGAAGTGTAGAAAACAAGAGTGTCAGCAGAGCACTAAAAGTAGGCAATAAAAACGAAACTATTTCGTGTTCTTGCCTGCTAATTTCTTCAAGTTTAAATTAAGTGAGGCCAACCACCAAAAGTTGGTGCAAAGTGAGGGCAGGGATGACCAAAACTTTTCTCATTCTAACTAATGGCATCAGGTAAAGTTTTTTAGAGACCACAAAATATCTCACAGAGGGTATTCCGGTACTGAATAATAACTTGAAAATTATTTTCATGCACCACAAAAGAGCTCACAACTCTTTCCATTCATGATTGTGCACTCTTGCTACTTCTTGTTAATCCACTTTCAACTGACTTCAGCATGAAGCAAATGAAATAGTTCATGGAAATAAATAAGACAGCTGCGTATCAGAAAACAATAAAATACTAATATGGGCTGTTTAAACATTTTGTTGATGAAGTCACATCGGAAAAACTAATGACAGAAAATTTTGAATTATTTTTCTAAATGCTTCTTTTCATAATATTACATTTTAAAAATCGGGAGTTTTATTTGCATGTTACTAATGAAAGACCCTGTCTAATCTGTATTTTATTCATCGATTAGTCTTAACAGATTGAACACAAGGTTACGAGTTGCACAAGAAAAACACGCTAACTCTTGTGGAATTTTCTAAGATAAAGCTTTATAGAAATGTTCATTGTGTTTTTGTGTTTACATAAACTGGATAAGGTGAATGGACTTCCTTAGGGCGTGATACGTCTCCCCTCCCCCCGGAAGGGAAACAGAGCCTGTGGTTTCGTCTTTAAATTTGCAACGGTAAAATTGCAAAAAATCGCCATGATAGATGATTAATTACTCTCACCTTTGGCGACGATCTAGAAGAATCCTTGTAAACGCCTCGGCGCTCTGGCGCAATGAGTCTTATCTCTGGCCGTAGTATCGGAGTGAGAATTATTTTATGCTGTTATAGTTGAAAATAACAACAATTCCTCTCCTTTAAGAATCTTGGAATTTATTCCGCAAAACCAGTAATATATTCTATTACAATTTTAAACTTCGTAGATTCTGTCCTTTCATAACATGATTATTGTTGCATTGTTGAGCTATAAGTTTCTGCAGACATGCAGAACGACACCAAAAAATACGTCTTACCACGGCGGAGATTTTGTGCAGAATGACGCGAAGCTATTTGAATATTGTGGTAAACCACCAGGTTAAGCTAGCATTTCTGTGTGCGCCACAGATCCACCCTCTCAAACCAGGAAGTGATGGTAACAGCGTCGACAATTGCTCCCTAGAGGGGGGGGGGTGTTTGGACCGGTATGGCCACGCGGTCTTCTGGCGGATTCGTTCACTCTTAGCGTGGGTTTGGCGACGAATACATCTCTCCCATTCAGTGTGTGTTTAATGTGAACAGTGCAGACACGTGTTGCAAGATTGAACAAGAAGCTTAAGATGTAAGCGCCGTGACTTATTTGTAAGTAGACTGTTGCATTTTATTAAATAATCAAATTGTAAAAACTATATATTTCTTGTCTTTTGCTATGTGTAAATCTCTCGTTAGCCAAGCTAACGAGAAATCTAAAGATTTCCTGTATCAGATCTGACAAATGTAGGCTCTCAGCGAAGCCCCAGCTTGTAGCCTCACAATATTCTGGAGTCTCTGCGCATGATGTTTCTAGAACATCTAAATTACTTCTATCCTATTGCTCCAGGTCACAACATAACGTAATTACATTATTGTAATAACCATTAGGAACACTATTACGTCAGTTGTATCATTCTGTTTACCTACCTTAATTCACATTTTATTTTATACAAATCACCTTTTCCAGAACAATCAGGAACAAATTCTTAAATATTTGAAAAATATGAAAAAAACTTCACAAATTTCCGGTAGTAAATAAATCTCAAGCCTAACAAAGAGCTGTCTCAGTATAAGCGACTCGAAACGTAGAAAAATTCTCCTAGATGGATTTGAACCACGAAGCTACGCAGCATGGGACTTAAAGTACTTACAAAATAGTTAAGTCGCCACTAAGGTAAGTATCTTATGTGTACATGAGATATCCAAGTTGTTTAAGAGGATAAATACGATTTAGTTGGAGAATTTAGTGCCACGATTGCCGGTTCCATGGCAGCTCAGTGGTTAGAGCAACCGAACGGAGACCAGATGATCCATGGTTCAGCCTGACTCTAGTGTGGAAGAAATATTAATTTCTGTTAACTATTCTTTCGCACCCAATAAAGAACGAGGCACTAAGACCTTTGCAATTAATTAGCGCCCATAAATAAATACAGAGGCTGAAATAGTATTCAAATTGTATTTACCCCATTTTTTGGGTTATCCTATTTAAAGTCATAATTACTCTTTTTATTTTAATTTCTCTAACAGCTGTGTGCAGAACGCAAGGGACAGCATTTTCCTAAACATTTGAATTCTATATTTTACCGAAAAATCAAATCCTTCCATCCTTTCAAAGTTCAATCCTTAGATTTCAGTGTTTTTCTGCTGTTTGTCCATGTACCGTGTAAAGAGTCGAAATTTAAGGTCAGCGATTAGGACTCGATTTATAAACATCTGCTTATCGATTTTCTTTCTCTATCTCTTATTACCTACAACGACATTGCAATAAAAGTTTTTCTATATATATAGTTATTATTACTAACGTGAAATAGAGAGGAAATTTGAACTGCATTTTGATTAGAAGTTTTTCTGCTAAAGGGACCTATTTTGGATTCAAGAGTTTGAAAGCCTATGTAACATGGGTATCGAAATTTTCCTGAAATTTAGTAATAAATAGAGTCAGCTTTACATAAAGAAGAAGATAAAGTACGCAGACTTCCACCACCAATATATATATCTTATTATTAATATACATAATTAATAAATAAAATTTATATATTGTATATGATATGTATTATATATTAATAATATGGGCAGACTTCCGAAACGTATATTTTTTTAAGTCCATTCCTATCCGCGGCCGGTTTACAATAGTGTCACGGAACGCGTATCTTTAGCTTCGTCGTACTGAACACTCTCATTCTTATAGTAATGATGATGATGATGACGATAATAATAAGAATGATAATAATAATAATGATGATGATGATGATAATAATAATAATAGTAATAATAATAATAATAATAATAATAATAATAATAATAATAATAATAATAATAATAATAATAATAATAATAATAATAATAATAATAATAATAATAATAATAATAATAATAATAATAATAATAATAATAATAATAATAATAATAATAATAATAATAATAATAATAATAATAATAATAATAATAATAATAATAATAATAATAATAATAATAATAATAATAATAATAATAATAATAATAATAATAATAATAATAATAATAATAATAATAATAATAATAATAATAATAATAATAATAATAATAATAATAATAATAATAATAATAATAATAATAATAATAATAATAATAATAATAATAATAATAATAATAATAATAATAATAATAATAATAATAATAATAATAATAATAATAATAATAATAATAATAATAATAATAATAATAATAATAATAATAATAATAATAATAATAATAATAATAATAATAATAATAATAATAATAATAATAATAATAATAATAATAATAATAATAATAATAATAATAATAATAATAATAATAATAATAATAATAATAATAATAATAATAATAATAATAATAATAATAATAATAATAATAATAATAATAATAATAATAATAATAATAATAATAATAATAATAATAATAATAATAATAATAATAATAATAATAATAATAATAATAATAATAATAATAATAATAATAATAATAATAATAATAATAATAATAATAATGAGAATTTTCACACATTGTGTATTGTTTCATATGTTGCCTGTATATTCACTAAGGAATCCTACCTTAATTTCGCACACTGCTATGTATGCGATAAATTGAGTCTCATAACTGAATCATAATTGAGTCTCAATTATGAAACGCGTACTGATAACCGAGCGGTTATAATTATGTAGGAGCTAGAGCTACAAAGGTTCGAATCCCGAATATCTTTTGATTTTTTATTCTAGAAATACAAAATGTGTATTACGCAAATTGTAATATGACTTCCAGTTGCTAAGGTTTACTTGATTTTATGGCATTTATGCTCACACGACAAAACCTGAAAGCCTCCACCCTGTTTTTAAACTGTGTGAAATAAATAAATATTTTATTTCTATATATAAAATTAAATAAAAAGGAAATTAGCTTACAATCGGTTACGTATGCCCTCTGCTCCTATCACTGCTATTGTTAAGGAAATTTTCTGATAGCATTGCTATTATTTTGAAAGCGACAAGAATGTTTTATTTGCATTTTTATAAATGAATGTATTTGAAATAAGCTATCTTCTGCGAGAAAAACGCAAGGCATTGCTATTAAAACAATAATAAAAAAGCATGTACACCAAGGATTCTAACTCGTGTTGGTCCAATTACGAGACCCATGCATTTTACCACACGTCTACCATGCATACGGCCAAGACGCAAAGCAACTCTCTATGTATCGCATAGCTTTGAGATGAAGCCAGAATGGTATTAAAGCGTATATTGTGAACGCAGCGTCATCGACTGCTTGCGATGTTTTCCGAATCGAACTTTGTTTCTAGTAGCTGTTCTCCCGCATTCCTCAAAGGCTGTGTATATTTCTCATGACCTCGCAAAGTTAACAATGTAATTGAGGCACAAATAGCTAAGAAAATGCATGTGCTCGTTTAAGGTGCACTGGAGTGCATGGCAAAGGAAGGGTGTGTTTCCTAAGAGCAAGCATGCGGTTTGGTGAGGGTTCCAAGTGCGAAGGGAGAGTATTGGATTTCCTGTCTGTGGTCCAGCTCCCTCTGCAATAAACATTTGTAGTGGCAGACTGTCTGTCGTCTTGTTAATTAGGTTTAAAGTGTAGCGGTTTTCTGTGTACATCCCGGGGGTGCACCGCCCTCCGTACGTACTAGAAGCAAACATCACTGAGGAGAGAAAGGAGCGAAGAAGAGGGAACAAAGAAGAAAAGGAAGCAGCAGTAAACAAAAACTGACAGTAATGAGGAAACCAAAGAGGCAAAGAGCAAAACAGAAAAACAGTTACCAAGGTCTGCACCAACGGAAAAAAAAAAAGAACAAAAAACAAAAGGAAAGAAACAAGTGTGTCAAGATGAACGTGGAAATGCTGAAGGTAAAAAATTGTAAGAATATTATGTTACACTCACATGGCTTTGGTTTAGTAGCGGCTACGTAAATTAAGCTTATTTTTCTACTTCAAAATAAACAATTGCACATAAATACCTATAGCTACCGCACAATTTCTCTCTTTTTTTTAATTTACGTCCTCCACGTTAAGTCATATCGGACGATGAATGGAAAGGGTGAAATGATGCTCAAATGAGCCCAGTATCCATGGAGCTTGGAGTTACCTGACATTCTTTTTAGGATAAGGGGAAACTCCGGATAAAACCTTATCCAGGTAACTCACCGTGACCGAGATTCGAACTCGGGACCTCTTGAACGAGAGGCAGACATGCTATCATTTGCGCTACCGGGACAGGCACTTTCGCTTTTGTTACTAAAGGAATAGCCATCATCAAATACCCGACTCTCCAAATGAAACCTTAACTCCATACTCCTTCCATGTAATTGTGAGCAGCAACCGAGTACCGCTAAGACTTGAAAAATATGACAAAATATTGAACAATTCGAACAAATAATAACATAATTACTTATGTTACATGAAGTTATTGAAAGTAATTGTATGCAATAAAGAGACTTACATAATTTCTTGTAGATTTCTATCTCTCGCAACGTTAGAGAGGTTTACAAATAAAATATTTCGAATAAAAAGAAATGCATTTGATTAGTTATTTACATTTTTACACATATGGTATTCTAATCAAAATTTTGCAGCCATTTTTGCGGAAATAATATCCCATTTTAGCGTCCAAGGGACGCTGCCCGAAGCTTCAGCAGCCATGGCAAGGACCGTACCGTGTGGTGAAGAGGATTAACGACATGGCCTACCGCATCCAGAAGGTGCCCCGAGGAAAGATGGTGGTACACCTGGATCGCCTGGCCCGCTATGAAGGCGCTGTTCGGGACGACCAGCCTTGAGGAGGGAGCAGTGTCACCCTGGCGGTAGACTCGCGAAGCCGATGAATAAATGAGGGCCGGTGGAGATTCGGGAAACTTCGGGGCCGATCGTTACCGGAAGCGACAGACAGTTGAGTGTAGTTTTTGAAAAATAAACAGTTTCAGGTTAGCTAGCAAATTGTAATGTGAAGAATGTATTTGCTACGAAAATAAAGTGTAGTTTTTGTGTTTGTAACCTCGACTTGTTATTTCACGAACCCACAAAGTCACAATATGTTCAAGGATCTTAAAACAACACTGAATTCAGAAATTACTACGAAATAACTCAAGTCAGCCAGTAAATATAAGTATTTCACTTAACAATTGTGGATAAGCTATAAATATGCTTGACTATTAAAGTTGGTTTACTGCGGTGTCTTTCAGTTTCAATTTTACCTCTACAGAAAATAAATTTTTAGTCTAACTTCCATAGATTTACATTTGCCATCACTCCGCACCAAGAGTGATCTTCCTCTCTTCCACTGAATAGATTGACATTTAAAAAGAGTCCTTAAATTACCCTGCATAAAGTTTAAATAAGAAAAGGACTGCACAATCGTTTTCGATTGCAAAATGTAAGTACAGATGAACCAACCACCAATGAGAGATTGGCAATTTATACAAATTTCCACCACTCCAGCATTCTACATTCTTTATCTCGAGGAAGGAATTGGTTGCTATAAGTGCTACTAATACGTGACATTTGCTATAACCAGAACGTTGAGATCAAAGGAAGATATTTACTCACCTATCGTAGTGATGACGATGATGGAATAAAACAATGCACCGGCGAAAGTCCACTGGATGACGTTCTCATCCTCAGTACCATCCCAACCGTCAGATTTGATGGAGCGTAGTAGGTCCTGTTCAAAGGACTTGAGACGATCCCGCACCTTTGAAGTCCATTTGTCTTCCTCTAGGACTTCTGTATTTTGAAAGAGCGTCCATAGGTCCTCTGTTACGTTCAGACGGATTTTGCTGATATTCCGTTTCACCTGTAAAGAGAACGAAGTGATCAATGTAGTAGTAATTTTACTACATAAATTAACTAAAAGCAAGAAAGATATCACTCGGTCGAAACTGAAATTTCATTGGATTTGTGAGAGTGTATAGTTGGGGTTGCTTAATTACCTAAAGGTGAACCATTTTTGGCTCAAAGGGATACTTAGTTCTGTTTTCCTACTTGAGCAGTCGACCTTTCACACATGTAAGGGATGTAATAACAGGAGATGCCAGCGATTTCAGAGATGTTACTCAGGAGGATGGCTCAATGCATCAAACACAAAGGTAAACGGTGGAGTATGCTTGAAAACTGCTTTAGATATCACTTTTGGCCAATATGGTTTTAACTTCAGGGAAAGTGATGATCTCAACCAGCTTTTTTACAGCGGAGCAAACCTTCTGATTAGAACAAGAGAAGCAAAACTTGTAAACTGCCGCTTTTTACTTCATGTATTTCGAGACTAATTTAGACTTAAATATATTAGTAATAAATATAGCTTAAATTACGTTGTCACCAAGTAAAGGCGTATTAATTTCAATGAGTACATAGTAATTATGCTCTAATACAAAACAGCAATATAGTAATTACACATACAAATTAAAATTAAGATAAACAATTCATTATTAACAAAACATGAGAATTGGATGTTGAAAAAATTAGACTTTATTCATGTTAATTGCACATAATATATCTGTTCCATATAAAAGCTGTTTCATTTTTACAGTGACTTGTAAAACTTTACCTGCAGCACTTCACAAATTTTACACGCTTCTTTAAACTGTAAAATGGTTTGCTATACAATATAATGTAAACTGAATCCGATAACCAAAATAGTTTAAACATTTTCATAATTTATGAAATACAATCACTTTATGTGATTGTTCTACACTAATCTCTATTGGGTGGACTGATATTTTATTCCGGCATTTTTGAAATGGGAAAAGAAGAGCCAACCAAAACTACCCTTCGAAAGCAGAAGAAGTCTTGCTTTCTTCAGAAAGGCTCAAGTGTGTATGATGAATGAAGATTAAAATATATATTCTATTAAATGTTCTGTAAATAGCCTCTGAAATCAATATCAGATATGATCTTTGGTGATAATATATAATGTGTAATCTCTTATCGCAGAAAACCAACTTAAAAAAAAAGAAAAAAAACTTGCATTTTTGGTGTAGAAGTGCAAGGCGAATGGCGCTACCTGTTCGCCAATCGTTGATGCTTTTACCAGTAGAAGCGCTTGATTGCAACTGCGGTGTACCAAACAGTTTTTGAAGAGTTCCGCAGATGTTTCCGCGTCAGTAGTGGGATTGGAATTGGGATTTCATTACAGAGGAATTCGGTACGTATGCCACTTTGCTAGGTGGCCCATTGTTCCTATGTCCCCAAGTGGGGCAACCCCGGGAGGAAGGATGAGGCGAAGGAGATAGAGGGTGGCCGACACAAGGAGCCACGACAGTACGAGGACAGGGTCTCTACAGTTTACTTGGATAGAGACTTCCCCCGACAGACCAGGACAACGAACTCGCTCCCTCACAGCGGGACGGCAACGAGCCCAGCAGCCGAGCCCCAAAGCTCCCCGGTTGGCGGTCACGAAATGATCCCATCAGAGGAGCGGAGACTGGCAGCCAACCTACTGGAGGAGGAAGTAGTTTTCCTCAGAGTATATAATCCCGGCATGCACCGCCGAGACACCCGCCGACACTTCTACCCTGAAAGAGGCCACCAAATGAGAGATGATATGAAATCACAATGGCGATGAAATGGAGGGACAGGAAATTCGGGGGATGTGATCAACCTACCCAGCATTCACCTAGCGACCCGGGAAAACCCTGAAAAAACCCATGGGTCAGGTATGTTGGCCACGGGAATCGAACCCGCGTCTCAAAAATGCGGGCCACAGACGAAAACGCCTGAGCCACCCCACTCGGTCGCTTTAGTAGTGAGATTCGGAACTAAAGGTGACAAATACAGTTTTTGCTCATATTTATTTAATTTTTTGAGGAAATAAAATGTCAGGTAAAAGTAGAGAACCTCAAGGTGCTAGTGGATATGCATGCTATAGCCTAAAGCTTAGATGTTGTGTATTTTATATATTTAAAGTCAGATTTGTTTCAATTGTTAGCGTGTTTCTCCCGTTTGTCCGCCATATTGCATCACTGAATGGTGATATATATCGTCAGTGCGGCGATATTACTCTAATTTGGAAGACGTTCAAATGATTATTTCGTGCATTTGTGATTTCAGATGGCTAGAACAAATAGGGAAACTAAGGAAAGACGAACTGAAAGAAAGGATTTTCTAAGGACAGCCGCAGAAATGGTCCAAAATAGTACTTCGGTAAAATGTATCGCAAAAAGTTTTAAGACATCAGAACAGCACTCTCTGATGAATCAAATTACACGAGTAAACAAAGTCTAGGATGGAAATCTTTATCTAATGTAGGTCAAGGAACAGCTGAAAGTCTGAACAATAATATTGTCAAAATTATTTAGGGCATAAACGTGGAAGAACTAAGGCGTGTAGGCAAAACCACATACATGAACTTACTCCCTACTAGCTGCAGACGTTAGGCATAACACTTTTTGGACTCTGTCTTTAGCAGAAAATATAACAGCTTGACGGGAAGCAATGCATTAAAACTCACCCTATGTGATATGGCAAGCAATTTTAACAATCCTCAGTATAAGCAACTATGTCTGAATTTAATAAACTTAGAAATTACCATTTAATCCAAGTAAAATAAACTGACTTTATGGCAGCAAATCAGTTACTCAGCCTATAGTCTTCCAACAGCAGAAAGCAACAAATGTTAGACCTACCTACTAAATGTTAGACAGAATTTTTACTCATAGTGATAGAGAGAAAATTAAAATACGTTAATATGTCTTAAATATGACTTCACTGTGCAGTTACAGATAAACCATACCTTTGAAGCCTAAGAGTATAGATTTATGTTGTGACATCTAGAGATTATGTGTTATTTATCTGAAATGGTAGCGCCTAATTAGATGTATTTACCTTTCTTGCATATTAATTACGGTTTTCATGCGCTTCAAGCAAATGAAAAGCATATTTGTGGAGTACCCATACATATGGCGTCATAGCCCCATGGCTCCCAACCCGCAAGTTACATGTAATTTTGTATTGGATTATAAATTACGTTACATCATTCCTTTACAGCACTTAAACATTATTTTGTGCCAAGGAGTATCTGAAGTGAAATATGTATAGACATGTAAAGTCTCTTAATGTAGCACCAGTGCCTAAAATAAAGTTAAAATGAACAGTTCAAACAAGAATAAAGTGCAGTAAAATTAACATTATCAATCTGATCATCACCAATTAAAGATCCTGGCTAATCTAATTCAGTTCCAATTAGAATTCTTATATCTCTCCATATTTGGATTTGGGGACTTTTTGAAAAACTTCTGCCACTTCCTTTTACATAGCCTAAACATCAGTATTTCGAATTTCTCTTTTTTGAGTTATCCTGTTCACCCTCTCCCCCCTCTCACTCACATACACAATCCTTTCTCCATAACGTCATATTTTTGAGTTTACAAGACACTAAAGTATAATAATCCTAGTGAAAATTATTTTTTCAAAATAACTGAGTGTAGGACAGGTTTGGAAATTCATAGAGATCCGTTGTTCAAATCTCGGCTATGGCACTGAATTTTTAAGTCTGACTTTGTCTTACAACTTTTAGAGAAATTTTATCAGCGACTGCCCGCCTAGGTAGTGAGGTGGTAGCATGACTGTCTCACGTTTAAAAGGTTCGGAGTTCGAGTCTCAGTCAGGGTGAGTTCCCTGGATAATGTTTATCCTGAAAGAAAAATGTCAGGTAACTCTAAGCTCTACAGACCCTGGCCTCATTTGAGTATCATTTCACCCATTCCATTCATCGTCCGATATGACTTAACGTTGGACCAAAAATAAAATTAAGAAAAAGCTTATCATCGATTTTTGGGTAGAATATATTAACTACTGTACGTAAAATAAAATGCAAACCATGGCGTATCAGACCAAGAAGGGCAATGAGCTTGCCAACCCGACTGCCGGCCTCACGCCCGCATAGGAAAGGCAGAGGTGGACGATCATCCAACTGATAAGGGGAGAAGATGTGATCAGTTTTCTAGACCAGGGTTCGCTACATATCGTAGCTCCTTAATTTACTTTCGATGGTGAGTTGGTGTAGATTTTTTTGACAACTTACTTGTATTTTATTTATCAAAAGTTTAAGCACAAGCATTTTGAATCTATATAATAAAAGGCACCGTTGCTAACAAACAAAAAATGACTAGCACTAAATAATGGTCTATTACAGCAATGGAAAAGAAGATTTATGTAAATCCAAGTAGATGTCATGTACTGCCACAATGGGCACCGGAGCTCTACCCAGAAGGGAAAATCTATCCCCCAAGGGGTGGGATAGATCTCGGGCGCATTCGTGGCCAAAATAAAAGCACAGCGCTCCAGTCCACTACCCATGGCGCAGGACTCTTAACGTAGTAGAAAATATAAAAAGCAGCTTAAATATAATGCACGTATTGGGAAGAACCAGTCCTCTCCTCAAGGCATTTCTACGATGAAAGGAAATAATAGCTGTTTGATTAGTAATAATTATCAATTTCGTAAAACCACCAAAATAACACAACAATAACCTGGCGGGTTCGACACGAATCGAAATCATGACTTTCAGAAGGTGAAACTCATTGGTTTTTACCGCATTAAGATATATACACTTTCGATATCAGCTGTCACTAGTTCGTAGAGCTGCATGGAATGGTAAAGAGAGGAAACAGGCTTGGGACTCTTACATAACTATTCTTTCCTTTCTTTGAACCTGACGGTGCGCTGCAAAACAATCAGTATGTATTACTGCACAACAACAAGGAAAACGAAATACTTGCCAGAGAAGGTAACCTGTCATTGACCTTGAGAATCACCTCCAATAAGGAAAAATACTTCTGAGAATCCCTTACGGACGCACACAAGTAATTAATATTCCAGCTACGTGTGTGTGGAAAAAAACAAATTATATTGCTGTCACTCAAACCGAGGTACATGACAACTGTTGCCTAAAGATAGGGAATCCTAAATAAGAACAAAGAGTATGGCAGAGATAGCAAAACTGTCAAGTTTTGAACAAAAAATATAGTTTTAGATTATAATTTCAGTAAGAGATATCACGCTTTGTCGGAAAATACCCAAAAGATTCTAAGAACTTTCTTAAATTAACGCATAAAATATTATAATTATTACAGCCTTATATAGTAGAGATATATGGGTTGAGTATTTGCCCAAGTGAGCCCATTATTGACATTTCTATTTAACGCTAGGCCCCGTAAGGCTTACAGAAACTACATTAGTTATTAAATTGCATAATTAACATATATTACTGTTCTGAATTAAATTTCACCTATTTTGGCAAGAAAATCAGCGGATTCATTTCCAGAAATTCCACGATGTGCAGGTATCCACTGTAATATAATTCTTTTCTGTAGTTTTTGAAGTTGTTGGATCATTTTGTGACAGTCTTTAATTTGGATTGATCTCATTCTATATGAACTAATTGCATATAATGCTGCTTTAGAAGCAGAAAGTATGACAGCATTTTTTAATTTATCTATTCTGTATAGAAGGTGTTGGAGTAAAATATGAATAGCCGTTACTTCTGCATCAAAATTTGTTGTGTGGTATCCTGCTGGTTGATAGAATGAGAACAGTGCACACTTAATTCCTGCTCCTGAGTTGTTGCCCAAGTTAGATCCATCTGTGTAGATATGTATCCATTCTCAGGTGGGTATCTATTGTTCACAGTTTCTAATGCTAGTGCTTTTAGTACAGGTTTGGAAGTTTCAGATTTTGTAACTATTTGTTCTAAATCTAATTGAATATTAATTGGTTCAAAACTCAGTGAGTTTTCTTTGATTAAAATGTTTCCTTTAGAAGTAACATAAAGTAAAAGCTTACCCTTTACACCCATAAAAAGATTAATCAAAAGCAAATATAAAAACAAAGAAAACCAATCAATATCTAATAAAGCCAAAGATAAAAAATGGAACATTTTAATTAAAAATCCAGAAATTATTCCAGAAATCCCACGTAAACCTGCAGTAGCAAATTTTAGATTACTTATGGAATATGATTATTTGGCCAAACACTTACACAGAATAGGAATTTATACAAGTCCAATTTGTCCTCTGTGCAACAAAGAAGAGGAAATGACTGAAGAACATTTTTTAACCTGTGAAGACCTACCTGCCGACCCACTACACAGAAAATTGGAGAGCAAGAGAGCTAATAGCTTCATTACCAAAGCCTAGCATTTGAAAACAACAACATACGTATATTACTGTAAGATTAGATTGTCAACATTCAACAACAGACAAACAACAAATCATATTTCATTGATAGAAGAGAATTTGTGACTGTGTTTATGCATTTTAAAATGTATTATTTTAATAACTTAACTGAGTAATTCGATACATATTCAATGTATTATATTGCAGTGCCTACAATTTTTCAGAACTATTAATCTTAAACAAATGTTCAAATGTTATCAAGAGCGTTCTAATTATTCCATTATAAGGTTCAGTGTTGAGGCCTTTACTGTTTGTGATTTATATATAAGCGACCCCTTTCTTCATATAAAGGATATTGAAATTACAGTTTTGTCGCTGATGACCAGTAAAAATGTTAGTGTATAATTACATTGAATTATGTTTCGAAATGTATGTCATATTCGTTTAAAGCTAACAATTGTCTATGAATCTAGATAAAACAAAAGTTGTTAAATTTATAACTCATCGTACGTCACACACATGGATAGACATTTGGATTAATGATATGTTACCAGAAGAAATTAGAAAAATCAAATTTTGTGCCTTCAAATAGACAGACATTTAGATTGAAAAGCTCACATAAAGTACATTTTACTTAAACTCAGCTCTGCCTGCTATGCTATCCGTGTACAGGTTTATTTAAACTCTATAGATACACTTAAATTGGTGTGTTATGCATATTTAACCCTATCATGGGGTATGAAATATTATTTTTGGGCAATTCAGTGGAAAGTAAACTAATATTCTTATGCAAAAGAAGGTTATAATAATCACTTCTATTAACAGCAGACGCTCCTGCAAAGTATTTTTGGAAGGTTGAAGAAATTAACGCTTCCTTGCAGGTATATATTATCGATCCTAAAATTCTTTATATGCAAACAGGCCTCATTTATAACAAACAATGAATTTACAGAATAAACATTGGCCAAAAATGTAACATTTATCATTACAGCGCTAAGCTTTCTTGCTCCCAGAAAAATGTACATTATGAAACCATCAAAATAATGCACGCTCTTCCCAATAATCTTAAAGGAAAAATTGACAATCTCAATGCTTTTAAAATTACTTTTAGAGAATACCTATAATCAAAATAATTTTATTCTGTGCAAGATTATCTGAATGACAAATTATCCTCATAACCTCAAGTTGTTCTCGGGAAGCAAGTCAGGTGAAAAAACGATTAGGATAGTGTTTTGTCTTTGTTTATATTTGTTTTATATCCAATTATTCATTTGTGGTTATAACATTTAACAAACATCCTGACTATAGGAGAGATGCACACTCCCGAAACGTCGATATCTAATCGTCTTTTCACCTTGAGCATATTCTTCGCCAGGAAAGCTTCATGTCTTATTTTATCCTGATAACGTTTATGCAGTTCTGTAAGTAGAATCTAACTGTTCCAATGGCAAATAATTGCCAATTTACCTTTGATACCTGTTCAAATGTTATTTTAAAGTAGAAATGTGTATAGAAGTATTGACAATAAATGCTATCCGTTGAAAATTACAATATGAAATGTTGAGACGTACTGTCAAACCCAAGTGAAAGTTTAGAAATGAAACTAAGCTACCTAATTGTATTTGTATATACATATTGTCTAATCTTCTAACTACAGGGGAGTGTATGATTGTGTACCCCCATCCTATTTTTCATATTGCCTGAATATTACCATTGAAGTCATTGAACGCAAATCGATCTGATCTAATCTAAACACCAATATCCAATTTCTAACTGCTGCCTTGAATATGCTACATTGTCGGTGTAAATATCATCATCCTTATTCAAGATGAACAACTGTTTAATCTCCACTAATAAAAGGACATGATAGGTTTCTCAACATCCGCAACCTAGAAACAACCAGAAATTAACGTTTTCAGTTAATATCCTTGTTAACTTTGCTATATAATTGGACTATGATCTTCGTTCTAGTCCTTGCTAATGGTATCTCTTGGCAAACACTCCTTTTATTGTGTCTGACAATATTCGTTGACATTTTTCAATCTTCTCTTCCTTTTAGTTTCCATTACTCCTTTTTATTTCTGTAGATCATAGACAAGTAGTAACTTTGTTGTGTGCTTGATTAATCTATCAGATATAATCAGTTTGCTAACTTGAGAGATTATTATTATTATTATTATTATTATTATTATTATTATTATTATTATTATTATTATTATTATTATTATTATTATTATTATTATTATTATTATTATTATTATTATTATTATTATTATTATTATTATTATTATTATTATTATTATTATTATTATTATTATTATTATTATTATTATTATTATTATTATTATTATTATTATTATTATTATTATTATTATTATTATTATTATTATTATTATTATTATTATTATTATTATTATTATTATTATTATTATTATTATTATTATTATTATTATTATTATTATTATTATTATTATTATTATTATTATTATTATTATTATTATTATTATTATTATTATTATTATTATTATTATTATTATTATTATTATTATTATTATTATTATTATTATTATTATTATTATTATTATTATTATTATTATTATTATTATTATTATTATTATTATTATTATTATTATTATTATTATTATTATTATTATTATTATTATTATTATTATTATTATTATTATTATTATTATTATTATTATTATTATTATTATTATTATTATTATTATTATTATTATTATTATTATTATTATTATTATTATTATTATTATTATTATTATTATTATTATTATTATTATTATTATTATTATTATTATTATTATTATTATTATTATTATTATTATTATTATTATTATTATTATTATTATTATTATTATTATTATTATTATTATTATTATTATTATTATTATTATTATTAGTATTATTATTATTATTAGTATTATTATTAGTATTAGTATTATTATTATTATTATTATTATTATTATTATTATTATTATTATTATTATTATTATTATTATTATTATTATTATTATTATTATTATTATTATTATTATTATTATTAGTATTAGTATTATTATTAGTATTAGTATTATTATTAGTATTAGTATTATTATTAGTATTAGTATTATTATTAGTATTATTAGTATTATTATTATTATTATTATTATTATTATTATTATTATTATTATTATTATTATTATTATTATTATTATTATTATTATTATTATTATTATTATTATTATTATTATTATTATTATTATTATTATTATTATTATTATTATTATTATTATTATTATTATTATTATTATTATTATTATTATTATTATTATTATTATTATTATTATTATTATTATTATTATTATTATTATTATTATTATTATTATTATTATTATTATTATTATTATTATTATTATTATTATTATTATTATTATTATTATTATTATTATTATTATTATTATTATTATTATTATTATTATTATTATTATTATTATTATTATTATTATTATTATTATTATTATTATTATTATTATTATTATTATTATTATTATTATTATTATTATTATTATTATTATTATTATTATTATTATTATTATTATTATTATTATTATTATTATTATTATTATTATTATTATTATTATTATTATTATTATTATTATTATTATTATTATTAATTATTATTATTATTAATTATTATTATTATTATTATTATTATTATTATTATTATTATTATTATTATTATTATTATTATTATTATTATTATTATTATTATTATTATTATTATTATTATTATTTTTTTTTTTTTTTTTTATTGAAAAAGTCTGAGCAGCATGCCCCATTACAATGTAATACTACATGCTTTATATTCCGAGACATCGGTTCAGAGCGACTTGCGATACATTGGCCAAAGTACATTGTTCTATTTTTTTTTTTAGCCTGCGACCTTTATAATACTGTTGAACCACTTATTTTAGTATAATATCTTAGTACTGCGCGTCTGAACTGACGTGTCGTTTACAATGATTCATCAATTTAATTTAATTAAGTTAATTTACATAACATATTTTTTAACAATGTCTTGACAAGATGTCTTCCTATATATTGACATTTCGCTAGCGTAAAATCACAGTGTGGTCACAATATCTATCACAATTATTATAACTTTTTAAAGTCTATTGCATTTACGAATCTGCTGAACTGTCTTATGAATCTTCTTGTGAGGTCCTTCTTTGCAGTCGGCCATTTCCCGCCCTGGTGAATTATGGCTGCTGCAAGATCCTTCCTTTGTTTGCCGAGGATAGGACAGTGAAACAAGAGATGATCCACAGTCTGTTCTCCTGTATTACATGGACAAATTGATTCGTCCATGATTTTAAATCTGTGCAGGTAGCTTCGTATATTGCCGTGTCCAGATGTTATGCAAGTGAAATTTGGTGTAATTCTTATATTGCTCTTGATACGATCGATGATGCTTGGGAAGAATTCCTTCGTTGTCGCACCTTTGGATGTTTTGTCCCATTCTGTTTGCCACCTCCTGATTCCATCTTCATTCACTCTTGTGATAATTACGTCCTTGGATATTTTCTCGTAGACTGCTTCTCCTTCCTCTGCAGCTGCTTCCTTTGCTAATCGATCGGCTAGTTCATTCCCTTCTATCCCAGCGTGTCCTCGGACCCAGCCAAAGTGGATTATCCAGTTTTGTTCTGTCAATTCAATTATTTTAGTTCTGATAGATTCTATTAATCTGGGATGTTTCATTTTATTCTTCAATGAATCTAGAGTTATCTGACTGTCAGTGTATATTGCTACTCTTTTCCTGTTTTCTTCAATATCCTGTAGTTCTTGGAGTTTTTCTAAGACTTTCAATACAGCGATTTGCTCTGCCTGGTTGTTTGTGCAATTTTCACCCAATTTAAACTTAAATCTGTGGGTCACTTCTCCATTTGTGTATACGATTGCTGCCGCTCCTACCTTTCCTCCGGTTTTACTGCCGTCTGTATATATTTCAATCTGGTAGAGGGTGTGTTTTTCGACTTGGTGGATGATTGCTGTTTCCGCGGGGTGCCGCCAATACTTCACTTCTAATGGAGCGTCGTATTCCTGGTTTAGGGATTTCGTTGCTGTATATATTTCAGTTTTTTCTTCTATTGTTATCATTATAGGTTTAACTCCTGCTAACACGCACGAGGCCTCGTATGATACTGTTCTGAACGTTTTGGCTATCTTAATATTCATGAGTCTTTGTACACGCTTGAATTTTGTAATATTTTTCTGCTTCTGCACTGCTTCCTTCCAAACGGGAGCTCCGTAAGTTAAGATTGGTACGAGCGCGCCTTCATAAATTGTCTTGAGCGCTTTATGACCCAGAAGTTTCGCTGTTCTTGCCAGCATATTGATTAGTCCCAGAGATTTTTCTACTGTGTGGGCTATATGCGCATTGAAGTTAAATTTGCTATCCAAGTGAATTCCTAGATATTTCATTTCCTCTACTTGTACTAGTACCCTATCATTTAGGAGGATACTGACGTTCTTGTCGCCCCTTCTTTTCCTTGATATTAACATCACTTTTGACTTATTAGTGTTGAATACCATTTTGTTGTTAAGAGCCCATCTCTCTATTTTCTTCACATCCTGGTTTGCGTAATTTTCTGCTTCTGCTTTGAAGTCTCCTTTTGTTAAGATGAGCAAGTCATCCGCGAAGGCTATAACTTTAGTTCTCTTGGAGAATGGTAGATTCAGGAGGGAATTATATAATATGTTCCAGAATCCCGGGCCACAGCATGAGCCTTGTGGACAGCCTTTCTGGATTTCTTTTTCTGCGCTGTAGTTGTTTATTGTTAGAGTTGCTTTTCTTTCACCAAAATAGCTTGCGGCTAAATTGTACAAGTTTCTTGGACACTTCAGTTCTCTGAGGTTCTTCAAAATGCTGGGCCACCAGGCAGCATCAAATGCACCTTGCACGTCCAGACTTATTACAATTGTGCACTGTTTCTACTTCAGACTGTTTTCTACAAATTCCTTTAATTGCATTACAGCGTCAACTGTTCCACGTTGTGGGATGAACCCATATTGGTTGCTGTTGAACAGGTCATGAGAATTTATATGGAATAAAATTCTGTCTATCATAAGTCTTTCTAGCAGTTTTCCCCCGATGTTAAGCAGGCTGATAGGTCTAAATTTGGAGACATCGTTGCAGTTTTCTTTTCCGGGTTTAGTAATTGGAATAATAATGGAGTGTTTCCATTTCTGTGGGAACTTTCCTTTTCTGAGACATATATTGTACAGTGCAGTGAAATACTTTGGGAAGATATTAAATACTCTGAGAATTATGTCACTAGTTAATCCGTCCATCCCTGGGGTTTTCTTCGAGTTAAATTTTTTCAAACTTGAGATTATCTCTTCACTCGTAAATTCTTTGTCGTCATCTGTTGGCATTGGCTTTTGAATTTCTATCCTTATTCTTCTGTGGGTTTCATTGTCGTCCTCCTGATTGTCTTCGGGGGTGAAATGAGCAAGCATGTATTCCAGAGTGCTACAAGTATCTTCCGTGTATGTGTTATCGTTGCGTTTGAGTGTAGTTAATATTGGAGTGGTTCTAACTTTTCCTGATGCTAGTTTGTATATGATGTCCCAAGGATTCGCCTCATTTTGTGCTGAGCACAAGGTTTTCCATGACTTTATTTTTTCTTGTTGTAATTTATCTTCATATTCTCTTTTCCCTTTTAAATAAGCTGTTTTTCTCTCCGTTCTTAGATGTTCACTATTGGTAGTCCTTTGGTATCTTCTTCGTAAAGCATTTGTTCTTTTCCTTAGTACTGTCAGCTCGTCTGTCCAC